>CATOAP020000099.1:0-107855 GCA_951394115.2 Drosophila phalerata
CCCCCGGCTAATGAGCCGACATCTGCACCGCCTGCTGGGATGGTAACTGCAGATACTGAAACAGCTAAACAGGGCAGGGGGGATAACAGCCCAGAGACCTCGCCAAATGCAGCGCCAAAGAAGTCGAAGACGCAAAAAAGTTTGTACGCAATAACGGAAGAACTGGGGGTGCTCCTTGATGATGTATTGCATGAGTTTAGACCAAAAGCAGTCAGACACATCACGAAAGCAAACAGAGACACGTTTGCACGCATGAAGCAGCTGCAAATTATAATCCTCAACGGAGGATGTATTTCCACCCAGTGTGAGCTTGCAGATAATGCGTCCCAGACGACTCCACCCCTGCAACCAAATGAGAAGCTGATTTCTAAATCAACAGGCATCAGCAAACGAATGAACCAGCTCACAAAAAATGCATCCAAGCGCATCCCAGATGCCCGAGGCCCGACATATAGCCAGGTGGCGGCAAATGCTGTAGAAAACCGAGGCCATGCAGAGGAAGTCCCAGTCAGAGACATTCCGACTTGTTGGAATGGCACAAGGTCAAGCCCAGAACCAAGCCAGCACCTAAGCGCAGGAGTCGACCAGACGCTATGCTGGTCAAATGCAAAGATGTGGCTGGGGAAGTTCTTTTCCAAATGAGCAAGACTGCTGATGATGCCACGTTTAAGATGCACGAAGCGGTAAAAAAAGCTCTGGGGGAGAGAGCGGAGGAGATCTCGGAGAAAGTGCGCGTGGAGATTAAGGATCTTCCAGAATGGGCAACAGCTGACGATGTCACACTGGAGGTACTTAAGCATATTGAGGGCGATTTACCTGCAGAGTCGGCGCCAAGGCTACGTAAATGCTACCGTGGCACACAGACAGCATCGGTGTTTCTCCCGCAGCCGATTGCAAACACATTGCTAACATTGAGAGAAATTCGCATAGGATGGGCAGTGTGCAGTATACGCAGTCTGATCGATCCACGCAGATGCTACAAGTGCCTTGAATTCGGACACACTGCTGCCCGATGCAGAAACAAACATGAAGCATCCAAAAGCTGCTTCAACTGCGGTGGAGAGGGTCATTCATCCAAAGATTGCCAGAACCGTGCGTGCTGTATACTCTGTACTAGATCTGGAGCTCAAAAAACGGAACAACACACACTTAATAAGGGCTGCCCGTTTTACACGAAGGCAATAACGGATATGAAAAATTAAGTTTCTGCAACTTAATTTAAACCACTGCAAATCAGCACAGGACTTGCTAATGCAAACAGTGCGAGAAATGGACATTGATATAGGCATTTTGAGTGAGCCTCATAGACCGAAGCAGGATGGAAGCTGGCTACAAAATCACAGTGTTGGAGCAGCAATCTGGAGTTGTGCTAACCCGGCAGTACAAATTAGAGAGCAGAGAACGCATAGGGGCTTTGTGCGAGCTAAATGTGATGGCATCAGCATCTATAGTTGCTACATTGCACCCAGTATACCGATCGAAGAATACGCCGAAATCCTGGACGAAATTGTAGTTAACGCGAGAGCACGGTCGCAAGTAATCATTGCTGGAGACTTTAATGCTTGGGCCACCGAATGGGGTAGTATTCGTACCAACCCAACGCATTTGCAGTACTCAATGTATCCTTGCTGAACTCAGGCAATGCTCACACCTACACCAAGGCAGGCAGGGGATCTGTAATAGACCTCACGTTTGCTAGCACATGTCTAGCTCGGAATGCCATGTGGACTGTGTCTAACTTGTATACGCATAGCGATCACCAAGCAGTCCTGTACACCATTAGATCTAGAATGCATAGGACGAGACAGCCGAGCTTCACTAGTTGGTCCCACGAGACGCTGAACGAAGAAGCCCTATTCATCATGATGGAGAACACACATATTCAGCACAGCCAGGATGCCGATGTATATGCGAATAACACCGCCTTGGCAATTAAACGCGCTTGTGACGCCTCGATGCTGCTGAAGAGGAAAAGTGGACACGGCCGAAAACCGGTTCACTGGTGGAGCACACACATCGCGGATGCTCGAAGACAGTGCTTGGCTGCAAGACGTCTTCAACAACGTTCAAGGGGACGGCCCAACTTTATGCGCCTGCTACATGACTATTGGGAGAAGCGCTCCGCACTTAACAAGGCGATCAAACGTAGCAAATCCATATGCTGGAAAAATCTAAGTGACGAAGCAGACGGTCAGCCTTTTGGGACGGCCTATAAGGTGGTAATGGGGAAGCTGGCAAGACGACCAATGCCCATGGACCCGGAGCAGCTGGTAACCATCGTTACAACGCTATTTCCGGAGCACCCTTACGCCAACCTCACGGCGGGCACCATGCAAACAGCACCGAGGTATACAGAGACAGCAGAAATACTAGAGGCAGCAGCACGCATACAAGTTAACAAAGCGCCAGGCCCGGACGGAGTACCATCTAAAGTAGTCAAGGCTATTGCAGCAAGACAACCAGACATCTTTGCGAACCTTTAAATCTTCGAATCTTTAATGTTTGCATTAAACGTCGGAGATGGAAGCTGCAACGGTTGGTGCTTCTTCCAAAGGGAGTTACTGTCGATGACCCGTCTGCCTACAGACCCTTGTGCATGCTAGATGTCGTCGGGAAGCTGTTTGAACGCATAATCTGCAACAGGCTGGAGGAAGAGTTAGATGCAAGGAGAGGCATCTCTGACTCTCAATATGGATTCAGGAAAAAGCGAAGCACAATAAACGCCATTAATGCTGTGGTGGACATAGCTAGTAAAGCCATGGAGGGAGAACGTTGGAAAGGTGGTAAAAAGCGGTACTGTCTCATCACAACATTGGATGTGCGCAACGCCTTTAATTCGGCAAGATGGTCATCCATTGTAAGAGCCTTGCACCAACTTAGGATCTCCGAGTACCTAGTGAGCTTGATATGCAGCTACTTCAGGGACCGAATTTTGCTGAACGACACCTCCAACGGACGAATGCAGCACAGGATCACATCAGTACTGGGCCCAACGCTGTGGAACGTCATGTACAACGCTGTGCTTCGGTTGCCCATGCCACATGGGACTCGCATCATCGGCTTCGCGGATGACATAGCCATTGTCACAGTGGCAAAGGAGCTAAGAGACGCTGAAGCCAAAACAAACATGGCAATTGTTGAGGTCATAGAGTGGCTGGAAAGCAACTCTCTGTCTATTGCGGCCCACAAAACAGAAACGGTGCTCATAAGTAGCAGGAAGGCTATCGAAACTGCTACTATAGAAGTTGCTGGTTGCACAATAGCTTCGAAACCGGCGATCAAGTATCTGGGAGTGCAGCTTGACCATTGGCTGACATTTAAATACCACCTGAAGTACACGGCGAAGAAAGCGACGAAAGCGACGACTGCGTTAAGTGGAATAATGGCTAACATCGGAGGTCCACGACAGCGAAGTCGGTGGCCCATAGCCAACGTAGTGCGATCGATCATCTTATATGCAGCCCCAGTATGGGCACCGGCAATGGCAGTCACGGCGTATAGCACATCTTGCAAGGCAGCTTATCGCACTTGTGTTTTCAGAGTACTTAGCGCCTTTCGCACGGTTTCCGACGACGCAGCTCTGGTGCTAGCTGGGATGGCTCCACTGGATCTACTAGCCGAGGAGACAAGGTGCAACGGCGACCCAGTTTCCAAAAGAGATGCGACGTTGACGAGATGGTAGGAGAGATGGAGAGCTACCTCCAACGGCAGATGGACGAAGCGCATCGTCCCGGACATACGGCCGTGGGTGAGTAGGAAACACGGACAAACCGACTTCTACTTGACTCAGTTACTGACTGGACATGGGTGTTTTAAATCTTACTTATATAAGTTTAGGCACGAGACGGACCCGTTTTGCACACACTGTGCATTGAAGACGCAGAACACGTCCTTTTTGTCTGTCCTAGATTCTCTGCAGAACGGGAAGAGCTAAGCCTAAGTATTGGGAGGCACTTTATAGTCACTGACTTTATAGACATCCTACTTAGCTCGCAAAACAATTGGGTCGCTGTAACCCACATGGCAGCAGAGATCATGAAATCCTCGCGTCGCGCTGAAAGACAGCGCAATTCGAATTCGAACTCTAGATGAGACTCTAGACGAGGCTTTCATGCCGTCTCGCCCTCGTGAGGTAATACTTAGCGGTAGTTCCGCGAGAAGGAAACGGAGAGTAGGGGTGGTTTTAGTGGGTGCAAGTCCCACACTTTTAGGCTTTTAATGCTTTCCCCACTATCAAAAAAAAAAAAAAAAAAAAAAAAAAAAACACACACACACATCACAGAGAGTTTGAGTGAAAGTCGAGACGGACGTGCTTCCAGCAGCTCCCGCTTTCCGACCTACCGTACGCGAGTCTGGGACAACACCTGCTCCATGTATGGCTGAGTGTGTGCGCAACAGATCGCGTCGCGTCGGGAGCGTGAAGATTCCACCAGATGATCGACTGTGCTGAAGAGAGGGCGCCTTTCCAAACTTCGGTCCCAGCTGACACACTGGAATGGTTGGAACACCGCTAAAACGCAGAATTGATGATTAGTGGAGACCGCAGCAGTGCCTACATGCTTACCTCGGAGGTGGACACAACGCTGCATTCCACTGGCAACGGATAACGGCCCGCAAGTGGCCCGCCAGGTTTTTATTTATTGTTAACTGCCCGAGTCGATGCTGCAAGCCGACTCAAAATACAAATGAGTGGTTCTATGAGTGTGTTGTTGATCAAACACAACACACGAACACGCTCCCACACAATATCTGCCTCCCTCACACAGCTGATGGGTTCTCGCTGCGGCTCCGGGCCCGGGTGCACCTGCATCGACTGGTGCGTCATAATAATTAATAAACACAACTGGTTAATTATTAATTATTAATAAACAAACTGAAACTAACACGAGGCCGACTGCCATATGTTAGTTGATCTGACTCAATGGAGCGCATATCGATACACCGATATATCGATATATGGAACTAGTTCTGCACGATGCCCAGGGCAGCTCGATCGCGAATCTAATGTGGCGCCGCCAATCGCGATTGAGGAGCTTGGTGCGATCCTGGATGATGTCCTCTACAAAGTCAACGAGAGCAAAGTACGAAGCATCAACCAGGCCATGAAGAATGGGTTTGCCAGGATGAAGGAGCTGCAGTTAGTTGTGCTTTCACAATTATCTGCCACAGTAGTCAACGCGCTGACTACTCAGACGCCTGACTCCATTAGCGTAAACGAGAAAGTTGACTCATGCCACCAAACGACACCACCGGAAACAAGCCAACATGCGCCAAGGCCGGCATTGCAGAAGACAGGCCGGGACATGGCAGTGCAAACCTCATCGCAACGGAAAGACCCAGCCTTCGACCAATCCGACTGCAGTGGCTATTGCACAAGGAGAACGGGCAAAGCAAAACTGGACAGAGGTGAAGGGCAAGCATGCCAGACGCAAGGACAAAAGACGGCCAGATGCGATCATTGTCAAGTGCTCTGAAGCAACACCCTACGCTGAAGTCCTCAAGATGGTTAAAGCAGCGCCAAGCCTCCAAGACATGAAAAGCTGTGTGAAGACTATCAGGAAGTCGGCTACTGAAGAGTTAATCCTGAGAATGCAACGCACCGCGGACCCAACAACTGATCGCCTACACTCTCAGGACGAGCAGTGGTGAAGGCCATGCATGATACCGTGCAAGTGGAGGTGCTGGACATTGATGAGTCGACGACGGCAGAAGAGGTACTCGCTGCATTGTTTGCCTCTCTCGAAGAAGATATCCCAGCTGAAGCAACTCCAGCGCTACGGAAGGCCTACGGAGGAACTCAAGTAGCGACACTAGCACTGCAACCCAGCATTGCTAAAAAGCTGCTAGAGAGCGGGAAGGTTCGCATAGGATGGGTGGTGTGCCGCATTCGGCGCAAGCTTGATCCAAAACGTTGCTTCAGATGCATGGGATATGGACACACATCCACAAACTGTAGAAGCCAACATCCCGTGACAAAGGAAACATGCTTCAAGTGCGCCGGCATCGGACATAGCTCCAGCCAGTGCAAAAATGAACCGAAGTGCCTCCTTTGTATCCGACGCGGTGCAAACCCGAGCCAATCCGCGTACTCAGCACAGGAAGGCAGTCAAGGCCCTCATAGATGGTTAAGATCCTGCAACTTAACCTTAATCATTGCAGAGCGGCCCAGGACCTGCTCTCGCAAACTGTTCGAGAGGAACGAGCAGATCTCGCAATACTCAGCGAGCCTTACACAACGAAGCACGAGGGAGAGTGGCACCAGAGCACGGACGGCAAAGCGGCGTTATGGAGCTGTGCGCAACAACCTTATCAACTTACCCAACGCCATACTCGGAATGGATATGCTAGAGCAAGATGCGGAGATATTTTTGTATATAGCTGCTATATAACACCAAGTGCCTCACTGGCAGAATATGAAGAGATAATCGAGGATATTGCGCAAGATGCTCGTAGCAAATTACCAGAGTGGGGCAGCAAAACAACAACCACGAGGGGAGCAATCTTGTTGGACACATTCGCGTCACTGCAGATATGCCTGTTAAACAGCGGTACAACGTGCACCTACAGCAAGGCTGGCCGAGAGTCCATCATCGACCTGACTTTCGCAAGCCCGTCGCTGGCCCGCGGGTCCAAATGGTGTGTATCTGACCTGTACACACACAGTGATCACTCAGCAGTCCTTACGACCTTGTCAACGGGTGCCCGACTGGCTACGATTCTCCAGCATGAGAGTTACAAGCCAGACTCCCTGGATAGGGACCGTCTTCTCAACATGGTAAGCGGACTCAGGGTTCGCGAAGATGCTAACAGCTCCGCTGAGACTATAGCTGAAGCCATTTATGCCGCATGTGACGCTTCCATGACAAAGGTCCGCAGAGGAGGCAACAAACACCGCCCCGTCTGGTGGAATGAGGGAATTGCTAAGGCCAGGAGAGAATGCCATGCTGCAAGACGCAGGTGCCAAAGACGGAGATCGTCGCCCACTTACAGCCTATATGTCGTATTCTACAAAACGAAACGGAAGGAGCTCAAGGAAGCAATCAAACAAAGCAAGGCCAGACATTTCCAAGATCTATGCGATGACGCTGACCGGCAACCATTTGGCGCGGCGTACAAATTGGTAATGAGGAAGCTGTGTAGGCAGCCAATGCCCACCTGCCCACACCAGCTCGAGCAAATTGTGCATACACTCTTCCCTAGCCAACCTCATGTGGAGCACCCAAGAGACCTGACTCTGGTTAATGATGCCATCGTTGAAACAGACATTGAAGAAGTCCGGACCATCACGGCAAATGTGAAAGCTGACAGAGCTCCTGGACCAGATGGCATACCAAATGGCGCCACAAAGGCCATCATCGAAGCACACCCCGAGACCTTCGCAGACTTGTTTAACCAATGTCTTAAGGAACGCACGGTGCCACGTAGATGGAAGGTACAGAGACTAGTTCTTATTCCGAAGCCTGGGAAAGAACTAGATGACCCCTCCTCATATCGACCTCTGTGTATGCTGGATACCATTGGGTAGATCTTCGAGAGGATCCTCTGCAACAGACTGGAGATGGAGCTAGCAGAGCTAAACGGCTTTTCTGACCAGCAATACGGCTTTCGCAAGCACAGGACCACGACGGATGCCATCAGGGCAGTGACCGAGATTGCCCGAGGGGCAATACAGGGCACACGGTGGACCGGAGGCACTAAGCAATAGTGCCTCGTCTGCACGCTTGATGTTAAAAATGCTTTTAACACTGCGAGCTGGACCCACATCCTTGCGGCACTACGTAGCAAAGGCATCTCGGCCTACCCCATACAGCTGATAGCAGACTACTTCCGCGACAGGATCTTGCTTTACGAGACCGACGAAGGGCAACGGCAGTACACTGTCTCTGGAGGAGTTCCGCAGGGCTCAGTCCTCGGGCCACTGCTCTGGAACGTCATGTACGACGGAGTCCTACGCCTCTGTTTACCCATGGGCAACTCGATCATCGGTTTCGCAGATGATATCGCCCTGGTAACGGTAGGCAAGAAGTTGGAGGAGACGTCAATGAAGTGCAGTGGGGCAGCCGACAAGGTAATCGAGTGGCTTACGCATAACGGGCTCAGACTAGCTGAACATAAGTCCGAAGCGGTGCTAATCAGCAGTAGGAAGAGGGTGGAGACAGCTATGTTAAGGGTTGGTTCAACCATGATCCAATCCAAACCGGCACTTAAGTACCTTGGCGTCCTGATAGTCCACCGGCTATCATTCAAGCCCAAAGGGCCCAAAGCAGAGGAGCAGGAGACTTATTGCCGGCGTGGTCACCTCTATCATCCTCTACGGCTGCGCAGTATGGGCGACAGCAATGGACACTCCCTCCTATAGCGGAGGATGCAATTCCAGCTATAGACGGTGCGCACTCCGGGTCACTTCTTGCTTTCGTACTGTATCCGAAGATGCTGCTCTGGTCGTTGCAGGCATGATTCCCCTAAGACTGCTGGCAGCTGAACGCCAGAACAGCACATCAGGCAATAGAAATCTGCGTGAAGACACAATTTGCAAATGGCAACGCAAATGGGAGCAGGCAGGCAATGGCAGGTGGACGCACAGACTTATCCCTGAGCTGAAGCCGTGGATACAGCGCCAGCATGGTCAGATAGACTTCTAGCTGTCTCAAGTGCTGACTGGCCATGGATGTTTTAAGGCCTATCTTTGCCGCCTTAACCACGAAATCGACCCCTTCTGCGAGCACTGTGGGGAGGGAGTCATTGAGGACGCGGAGCACGTATACTTCCACTGCCCGCTTTTCCGAAGAGAGCGGGAGCTTGCGGCGCCGCCCCCTATAAGGCTGACACCCGGAAATCTGGTCACCATTATGACAACCAGCGAGAGTGGATGGGTGACCATTGCGAATATGGCATCCAACATCATGAAGGAACTGCGCCGGCGAGAAAGGAGCCGACGCGGAGAATCGTAATAGAGCGACTAGACTACTAGCCATCGTCCGCCCCGTGAAGCAATGCCCAGCGGCGGTCCCGCGGAAATGGTTATGTAAATTGATTATGCTGGTATATCCTGTTTGGTCCGGTCGTCGTCCTGCCGAGTCGATCCTTGGTCGTCGGCTATAGTGCGGCGTGTTCCGCCGGCTCTGGGGGGGAAAATCCTGGTAATATCACTCCGGAATGTCTTGACGGGGTCCTGGCAACGCGAGGACAATTGGATGGGGATCCTGGCAACGCGAGGATATTCTGAACTAGGTCCTGACCGCGCGAGGACAATTGACTTTGGATCACCTCCCAGTTTCCAAAAGAGATGTGACGTTGACGAGATGGTAGGAGAGATGGAGAGCTACCTCCAACGGCAGATGGACGAAGCGCATTGTCCCGGACATACGGCCGTGGGTGAGTAGGAAACACGGACAAACCGACTTCTACTTGACTCAGTTACTGACTGGACATGGGTGCTTTAAATCTTACTTATATAAGTTTAGGCACGAGACGGACCCGTTTTGCACACACTGTGCACGGGTCATTGAAGACGCAGAACACGTCCTTTTTGTCTGTCCTAGATTCTCTGCAGAACGGGAAGAGCTAAGCCTAAGTATTGGGAGGCACTTTATAGTCACTGACTTTATAGACATCCTACTTAGCTCGCAAAACAATTGGGTCGCTGTAACCCACATGGCAGCAGAGATCATGAAATCCTCGCGTCGCGGTGAAAGACAGCGCAATTCGAATTCGAACTCTAGATGAGACTCTAGACGAGGCTTTCATGCCGTCTCCCCCTCGTGAGGTAATACTTAGCGGTAGTTCCGCGAGAGGGAAACGGAGAGTAGGGGTGGTTTTAATGGGTGCAAGTCCCACACTTTTAGGCTTTTAATGCTTTCCCCCCTATCAAAAAAAAAAAAAAAAAAACACACACACATCACAGAGAGTTTGAGTGAAAGTCGAGACGGACGTGCTTCCAGCAGCTCCCGCTTTCCGACCTACCGTACGCGAGTCTGGGACAACACCAGCTCCATGTATGGCTGAGTGTGTGCGCAACAGATCGCGTCGCGTCGGGAGCGTGAAGATTCCACCAGATGATCGACTGTGCTGAAGAGAGGGCGCCTTTCCAAACTTCGGTCCCAGGTGACACACTGGAATGGTTGGAACACCGCTAAAACGCAGAAGTGATGATTAGTGGAGACCGCAGCAGTGCCTACATGCTTACCTCGGAGGTGGACACAACGCTGCATTCCACTGGCAACGGATAACGGCCCGCAAGTGGCCCGCCAGGTTTTTATTTATTGTTAACTGCCCGAGTCGATGCTGCAAGCCGACTCAAAATGGCAATGAGTGGTTCTATGAGTGTGTTGTTGATCAAACACAACACACGAACACGCTCCCACACAATATCTGCCTCCCTCACACAGCTGATGGGTTCTCGCTGCGGCTCCGGGCCCGGGTGCACCTGCATCGACTGGTGCGTCATAATAATTAATAAACACAACTGGTTAATTATTAATTATTAATAAACAAACTGAAACTAACACGAGGCCGACTGCCATATGTTAGTTGATCTGACTCAATGGAGCGCATATCGATACACCGATATATCGATATATGGAACTAGTTCTGCACGATGCCCAGGGCAGCTCGATCGCGAATCTAATGTGGCGCCGCCAACCGCGATTGAGGAGCTTGGTGCGATCCTGGATGATGTCCTCTACAAAGTCAACGAGAGCAAAGTACGAAGCATCAACCAGGCCATGAAGAATGGGTTTGCCAGGATGAAGGAGCTGCAGTTAGTTGTGCTTTCACAATTATCTGCCACAGTAGTCAACGCGCTGACTACTCAGACGCCTGACTCCATTAGCGTAAACGAGAAAGTTGACTCATGCCACCAAACGACACCACCGGAAACAAGCCAACATGCGCCAAGGCCGGCATTGCAGAAGACAGGCCGGGACATGGCAGTGCAAACCTCAGCGCAACGGAAAGACCCAGCCTTCGACCAATCCGACTGCAGTGGCTATTGCACAAGGAGAACGGGCAAAGCAAAACTGGACAGAGGTGAAGGGCAAACATGCCAGACGCAAGGACAAAAGACGGCCAGATGCGATCATTGTCAAGTGCTCTGAAGCAACACCCTACGCTGAAGTCCTCAAGATGGTTAAAGCAGCGCCAAGCCTCCAACACATGAAAAGCTGTGTGAAGACTATCAGGAAGTCGGCTACTGGAGAGTTAATCCTGAGAATGCAACGCACCGCGGACCCAACAACTGATCGCCTACACACGGCGCTATCGGAGGTACTCTCAGGACGAGCAGTGGTGAAGGCCATGCATGATACCGTGCAAGTGGAGGTGCTGGACATTGATGAGTCGACGACGGCAGAAGAGGTACTCGCTGCATTGTTTGCCTCTCTCGAAGAAGATATCCCAGCTGAAGCAACTCCAGCGCTACGGAAGGCCTACGGAGGAACTCAAGTAGCGACACTAGCACTGCAACCCAGCATTGCTAAAAAGCTGCTAGAGAGCGGGAAGGTTCGCATAGGATGGGTGGTGTGCCGCATTCGGCGCAAGCTTGATCCAAAACGTTGCTTCAGATGCATGGGATATGGACACACATCCACAAACTGTAGAAGCCAACATCCCGTGACAAAGGAAACATGCTTCAAGTGCGCCGGCATCGGACATAGCTCCAGCCAGTGCAAAAATGAACCGAAGTGCCTCCTTTGTATCCGACGCGGTGCAAACCCGAGCCAATCCGCGTACTCAGCACAGGAAGGCAGTCAAGGCCCTCATAGATGGTTAAGATCCTGCAACTTAACCTTAATCATTGCAGAGCGGCCCAGGACCTGCTCTCGCAAACTGTTCGAGAGGAACGAGCAGATCTCGCAATACTCAGCGAGCCTTACACAACGAAGCACGAGGGAGAGTGGCACCAGAGCACGGACGGCAAAGCGGCGTTATGGAGCTGTGCGCAACAACCTTATCAACTTACCCAACGCCATACTCGGAATGGATATGCTAGAGCAAGATGCGGAGATATTTTTGTATATAGCTGCTACATAACACCAAGTGCCTCACTGGCAGAATATGAAGAGACAATCGAGGATATTGCGCAAGATGCTCGTAGCAAATTACCAGAGTGGGGCAGCAAAACAACAACCACGAGGGGAGCAATCTTGTTGGACACATTCGCGTCACTGCAGATATGCCTGTTAAACAGCGGTACAACGTGCACCTACAGCAAGGCTGGCCGAGAGTCCATCATCGACCTGACTTTCGCAAGCCCGTCGCTGGCCCGCGGGTCCAAATGGTGTGTATCTGACCTGTACACACACAGTGATCACTCAGCAGTCCTTACGACCTTGTCAACGGGTGCCCGACTGGCTACGATTCTCCAGCATGAGAGTTACAAGTCAGACTCCCTGGATAGGGACCGTCTTCTCAACATGGTAAGCGGACTCAGGGTTCGCGAAGATGCTAACAGCTCCGCTGAGACTATAGCTGAAGCCATTTATGCCGCATGTGACGTTTCCATGACAAAGGTCCGCAGAGGAGGCAACAAACACCGCCCCGTCTGGTGGAATGAGGGAATTGCTAAGGCCAGGAGAGAATGCCATGCTGCAAGACGCAGGTGCCAAAGACGGAGATCGTCGCCCACTTACAGCCTTTATGTCGTATTCTACAAAACGAAACGGAAGGAGCTCAAGGAAGCAATGAAACAAAGCAAGGCCAGACATTTCCAAGATCAATGCGATGACGCTGACCGGCAACCATTTGGCGCGGCGTACAAATTGGTAATGAGGAAGCTGTGTAGGCAGCCAATGCCCACCTGCCCACACCAGCTCGAGCAAATTGTGCATACAGTCTTCCCTAGCCAACCTCATGTGGAGCACCCAAGAGACCTGACTCTGGTTAATGATGCCATCGTTGAAACAGACATTGAAGAAGTCCGGACCATCACGGCAAATGTGAAAGCTGACAGAGCTCCTGGACCAGATGGCATACCAAATGGCGCCACAAAGGCCATCATCGAAGCACACCCCGAGACCTTCGCAGACTTGTTTAACCAATGTCTTAAGGAACGCACGGTGTCACGTAGATGGAAGGTACAGAGACTAGTTCTTATTCCGAAGCCTGGGAAAGAACTAGATGACCCCTCCTCTTATCGACCTCTGTGTATGCTGGATACCATCGGGTAGATCTTCGAGAGGATCCTCTGCAACAGACTGGAGATGGAGCTAGCAGAGCTAAACGGCTTTTCTAAGCAATAGTGCCTCGTCTGCACGCTTGATGTTAAAAATGCTTTTAACACTGCGAGCTGGACCCACATCCTTGCGGCACTACGTAGCAAAGGCATCTCGGCCTACCCCATACAGCTGATAGCAGACTACTTCCGCGACAGGATCTTGCTTTACGAGACCGACGAAGGGCAAAGGCAGTACACTGTCTCTGGAGGAGTTCCGCAGGGCTCAGTCCTCGGGCCACTGCTCTGGAACGTCATGTACGACGGAGTCCTACGCCTCTGTTTACCCATGGGCAACACGATCATCGGTTTCGCAGATGATATCGCCCTGGTAACGGTAGGCAAGAAGTTGGAGGAGACGTCAATGAAGTGCAGTGGGGCAGCCGACAAGGTAATCGAGTGGCTTACGCACAACGGGCTCAGACTAGCTGAACATAAGTCCGAAGCGGTGCTAATCAGCAGTAGGAAGAGGGTGGAGACAGCTATGTTAAGGGTTTGTTCAACCATGATCCAATCCAAACCGGCACTTAAGTACCTTGGCGTCCTGATAGTCCACCGGCTATCATTCAAGCCCAAAGGGCCCAAAGCAGAGGAGCAGGAGACTTATTGCCGGCGTGGTCACCTCTATCATCCTCTACGGCTGCGCAGTATGGGCGACAGCAATGGACACTCCCTCCTATAGAGGAGGATGCAATTCCAGCTATAGACGGTGCGCACTCCGGGTCACTTCTTGCTTTCGTACTGTATCCGAAGATGCTGCTCTGGTCGTGGCAGGTATGATTCCCCTAAGACTGCTGGCAGCTGAACGCCAGAACAGCACATCAGGCAATAGAAATCTGCGTGAAGACACAATTTGCAAATGGCAACGCAGGTGGACGCACAGACTTATCCCTGAGCTGAAGCCGTGGATACAGCGCCAGCATGGTCAGATAGACTTCTAGCTGTCTCAAGTGCTGACTGGCCATGGATGTTTTAAGGCCTATCTTTGCCGCCTTAACCACGAAATCGACCCCTTCTGCGAGCACTGTGGGGAGGGAGTCATTGAGGACGCGGAGCACGTATACTTCCACTGCCCGCTTTTCCGAAGAGAGCGGGAGCTTGCGGCGCCGCCCCCTATAAGGCTGACACCCGGAAATCTGGTCACCATTATGACAACCAGCGAGAGTGGATGGGTGACCATTGCGAATATGGCATCCAACATCATGAAGGAACTGCGCCGGCGAGAAAGGAGCCGACGCGGAGAATCGTAATAGAGCGACTAGACTGTTAGCCATCGTCCGCCCCGTGAAGCAATGCCTAGCGGACTACCCTACCCCTTTCTTGTTATCCCTTACCATGTTAGTGTTTAATTGTTTAACTATTCCCAATAAAGAAAAAAAAAAAAAAAAAAAACACACACACACACATTCCGCCAAACAAGAGTTGGAAGCAATAGAAATAATGAAAACATGTAACATATTAATTGAGAAGATGGGAGAAAATAAATAATGTCAAACCATATTATTCAAAATAAAAACAATTAAAAACAAAATTAAGAATAATAATTCTTCATCTTTTCTTATATTTTTATTTTTCAGCATAAATTGTTATTCATTTTCAGAATCAAAAGTTGGATGGAGCAATGGGGGGCAGGTCTACTGTCTATAGTGTTGGAAAATGTTTCTGAGTTCTACTGTCTATAGTGTTGGAAAAGGTGTGGGTTGAGCCTACCTGTTACAACAAGTTGTAACGATCCTTAAAGCTTCACCGGGCTAACTCGGTCGGCGTTGTGGGTTGCAACAAATTTAAATTTTGCAGCACTTGCGAATAAATAAGAACTCAGATATATTTTCAATATTTCAACGATGTGGTTTATTTGCGACTTCAATGCCGACTCTTAATTGTACAAAGGAAATGGTTATGTAAATTGATTATGCTGGTATATCCTGTTTGGTCCGGTCGTCGTCCTGCCGAGTCGATCCTTGGTCGTCGGCTATAGTGCGGCGTGTTCCGCCGGCTCTGGGGGGGAAAATCCTGGTAATATCACTCCGGAATGTCTTGACGGGGTCCTGGCAACGCGAGGACAATTGGATGGGGATCCTGGCATCGCGAGGATATTCTGAACTAGGTCCTGACCGCGCGAGGACAATTGACTGGGGATCCTGGCAACGCGAAGATATTCTGAACTAGGTCCTGACCGCGCGAGGACAATTGACTGGGGATCCTGGCAACGCGAGGATATTCTGAACTAGGTCCTGACAGCGCGAGGACAATTGACTGGGGATCCTGGCAACGCAAGGATATCTAAAGTGGGTCCTGACAGCGCGAGGACAATTGACTGGGGATCCTGGCAACGCGAGGATATTCTGAACTAGGTCCTGACAGCGCGAGGACAATTGACTGGGGATCCTGGCACCGCGAGGATATTCTGAACTAGGTCCTGACAGCGCGAGGACAATTGACTGGGGATCCTGGCAACGCGAGTATATCTAAACTGGGTCCTGACAGCGCGAGGACAATTGACTGGGGATCCTGGCAACGCGAGGATATTCTGAACTAGGTCCTGACAGCGCGAGGACAATTGACTGGGGATCCTGGCAACGCGAGGATATCTAAACTGGGTCCTGACAGCGCGAGGACAATTGACTGGGGATCCTGGCAACGCGAGGATATCTGAACTAGGGCCTGGCAAACGCGAGGACAATTGGCTGGTGATCCTGGCAACGCGAGGATATTCTAAGCTAGGTCCTGACAAACGCGAGGACAATCGGCTGGCAACGCGAGGATATCTGAACTAGGTCCTGACAAGCGCGAGGACAATTAGATCTCTAACTTCGAACTTCGCTACTTCTCAAAGACTGCCTCGCATCTGTGACTGCATGCCCTTTTATAGTTTGTGAGCCGAAAACTAACGGCACATGCACTCACCAGTCAATCATTTGCGAGCCGAAAAATAACGGCACATGCACTCACCAGTCAAGTGTTTGTGAGCCGAAAACTAACGGCACATGCACTCACTAGTCAGTTGTTTGTGTCCCGAAAACTAACGGCACATCTGTCGCGAGCGTCGCTATAACGGTGACATGTGCCATGGGCGCCGCTGAAGGGGGTTCAAACCGTGGGTCAACCCGTTGTTGTTGAAATAAGAACATGTATTTTGTGAGAAACAAATATGTTTCTCACACTCCCCTCTTTCTTCGGGAAGCGAATGAAAGTGAATGCCCGCGCAAGTATACACTTCATAAACGGTGGAAGGGGGTAAAAAGGGCAACTTCACTGCCGAAATGTATCAAAGAAAAATTGCATTTGTCCGACAGAGCGTGGAATCGAACCGCGGCCTACGGTTTGCAATTTCGGTTGACCGGCTGCTCTCTGCACAGCGCCACGACAGACGGTCTCTTGCTGTATTGGTAATGGCAAACATAATGCAGTTGCTCTGTCTGCTGACGTCATGACACATGTGTACAGTGGGCCGATTCCTATGTTCCGTTGCTGAATCCACTTGTTTGTCTTGTTTTTATATATTAAATAAATAATAAATAATAATAATAAATTATTATTATTTTTTTTTTTTTTTAAAAAACAAATCCTTGTCTTTCGTGCATGTGATCGCCGTGTAAAAAAAAAATTTTGGGTGTGGTAGGGTTGCCACCCAAACCAAAAAAAATTTTTTTTTTTTTTTTAAATCCTTGTTCTTTGTGCATGTGCCCGCTGGGTGCCAATTTTGCCGCGAATCCGTCCGCTGCGTTGGACAGATGGTGCTCCTTCAATCACACCTGCTCTCCCACGATGGGTTTCCATGGTCTCCTGCGTAGATTATAGTATCTGGCCTGGTCCTGTGCAACTTTCTCCAGGTTTCTGCGTATTATCTCGAAAATTTCCTTGAGTTTTCCAGCGTTTGCTCGGGGGTCTTGGGATGTTTGACCAGTGACGATGGCTACCTCATCGTACAATGCCTGTGGCAGTCGAGGTTCTCGACCCTGTGTTATAAACGCAGGGGTGTAGCCTGTCGATGCCGATACACTGGTGTTGACTGCCAAGGTGATCTCCGGCAATGCTTCATCCTAACACCGTTGATTTGTCCCCGCATATTGAGCTATCATCGTTTTTACGGTGCGATTTGCTCGTTCTGTTGGATTTTCCTGTGGTGTGTATGGTGCCGTATATTGATGTTTCACACCCAAATCGTGCAGGAAGTCCTTGAAAGCCTTGCTCGTAAACTGTGCGCCGTTGTCGGTGATAAGGACTTTTGGTACACCAAACCTTGCCAGTATTCTCTCCCTGAACGCCTTCTGTAGTGCTGCCGCCGTTGCACTACGCAACGGTATCAGTTCGGTCCACTTCGAAAATCGGTCTATAAATACTAACAATGTCGTATTTCCGTGTTTTGACCGCGGTAGTGGACCTACGAAATCTGCGCACATCGTTGCCCATGGTTCCGCTGGAATCTGGGTTAGCATCTGGCCGGCTGCCTGTAACTGGTTCGGTTTGTATCGTTGACAGACCTCGCACCGTTGTACATAGTTGCGGACATCCCGGTGTAACCCTGGCCAATAGTATCGTGCCGCCACTCGAGCTATTGTTTTCCTTGTCACTGTGTGTCCTGCTGCCACTGCATCATGATTTTGCAATACCCGTTGCCTCTTCATCGTTGGTACGCATAATTTCCATGATGGCACATCCTCATGCCCGGCTCGGTGAGGGATGTGTCTATATAGATTACCAGACTCCTCCAAGTAGTCTGGGAATTTTCTTGGGTCTTTGCCAATCTTATGTAGCATCTTCTGTACCCATTTGCAGTCCGTGCCGCCGATATTTGCTGTTTCATTTTGAGTATCGACTCGTGCGCAGATCACCTGTTCCAGTGGTTGCCTGGATAGCGCGTCTGCCACTACATTCAGCTTTCCTTTCCGATAAGCCACTTCGTAATCGTACTGCTGTAACTCAAATGCCCATCTGGCGATACGACCGGTGGGGCTGTCGATTGAATTTAACCATTTTAACGCAATGTGGTCTGTCACGACCGCGAAATGGTAACCCTCTAGGTATGGTCTCATCTTTTGAATTGCCCAGACAATTGCCAATCATTCTTTCTCTGTTGCTGAATAGTTTATCTCTGGGCCGTGGAGTGTTCTACTGGCATATGCGATTACCCGCTCTCCCTCGCTGTATTCCTGCGTGAGTATGGCTCCTAATCCGTAGTTGCTAGCATCAGTTTGTAATGTGAACTGCTGGCTGAAATCGGGACACGCCAAGACTGGTGCCTTTGTCAGCTTTTCCTTCACCATCTCGAACGCCTGCTGATGCTGTTCGCTCCATACCCACTTTACGCCTTTCTTCAATAATCCGTTGAGGGGATGTACCGTGTTCGAAAAATCAGGAACAAATCGCCTATACCAAGATGCCACTCCAAGAAATTGTCGCAGCTCCTTGACATTCGTGGGTGGTTTTAATTGTGAAATTGCAGCCACTTTATCCGGGTCGGTGGATATTCCATGGTCGGTTACCAAGTGACCCAGATATTTTAATTCTTTTTTGAAGAAGTCGCACTTGTCGACGTTGATCTTCAAATTCGCTGCCCGCAGTCGTCGAAACACCTCTTTTAAATTGGCCATGTGGTCCTCCAACGTTTTCCCCATGACAATGATGTCGTCCAGGTATGCGAAAGCATGGGGCAACATTTCCGGTCCAATCACCCGATCCAACGCACGCTGGAACGTTGCCGGCGCTGAATGAAGTCCGAATGGCATGACTTTCCAATGGAATAATCCTCTGCCTGGGACGGTGAATGCGGTCAATGGTCGACTTGATTTTTCCATTGGGATTTGCCAATAGCCGTCTTTCAAATCGAGACTCGTTATGTAGTGAGCTTCCCTCAGTTGATCCAAAATGTGGTGTACTCTGGGTAAAGGATATGCGTCCTTGACCGATCGACTGTTTAATTGCCGGAAGTCGACACACAGTCTCCATTTGCCCGTCTTTTTCTTGACCATCACTATCGGTGCGCTGTGTGGACTGTTAGAAGCCTCGATACATCCTTTGGCGAGCAGTTCGTCGATCTGCTTGTTGATCTCCTCCTGCATTCTTGGATTCTTCGGGAAGTACCGTTGCTTAATCGGTCGGTCATCGTTCATCACAATTCGATGTTCCGTAATTGGAGATGTGCCGTTCATTACCGTGAATGCGGCTAATTCCTGCCGAAGAAATTCATCCACAGCTGCATCTGGATGTAAGGGTTCGCCACGTTCCCTGTTGATACTTGTTGTCTCCTTCACGATTGGTTCTTCTTCTTGTGTTACTTGTTCTTGTGTTACTTGCTCATGTGTTACTTGCTCCTGTGTTACTTGTTCTTGTGTTACTTGTTCTTGTGTTACTTGTTCTTGTGTTACTTGCTCTTGTGTTACTTGTTCTTGTGTTGCTTGCTCTTGTACGTGTGCCGTGGTGACCACAGAGAGTCTCTCCTCTCGTCCTTTGGTGTTTTGTCCACGAGTCGGGATTCTGACTTCGATGCCGGCGCATTCAAAGATTGTTCCTATATTAGATAGAAAATCCCATCCCAGCACCAATTCGTCGATGACTCCTGGTAGGACTAATAGCGGCATCTCCACCTTTTTCTTTCCTAGTTTGATCTGCACCTCCACTTGTTCCGTCACGACACCCGTTCGGCCATCTGCCAATCGCACCTGTTTTTGTGTTGCTCCCAATTCAAATCCTTCTTCGCACAACGTCACTGCCAACTGCTCGCTTATGAAACTGCTCGTTGCCCCCGTGTCGATGGTAGCGTTGTAGAGGTTTTTGCCGATTTGAACTGTTGCCGACAGGCGTTGGCCCTCGTCCTTCAACATGCCGATTAATTGTGTGGAGCCGCTTCTATCGGCATTCGCTCGCTCCTGGGCGCTGGATGCTGTCGTTTCCCTGTCGGCAACACTGAACTGTGCGAACCCCTATTCGTCCACATATCCAACAGAATAGAAGACTCGGGTTTTGACATTCTCTCGCCCAATGTCCTTCATTTCCACATCTTCTACATGCCTGTGTTGGGTTTGGAATATGCGTTGACTGTCCCGCAAATGCTATTGGTGTTGGTTGTGGTTGTGTCCTTGCGTTGTCTGTACAACGAGGACATGGGCCTCTGGTTTCTGTTGGCCTGGTGTCTTCTATGTCCATTAGTCTGGGACGGTTTACACGAGTTTGCTGCCGCAATTTCTCCCTGTCTCGCTCCAGCTCTTCAAACTCTTCCGCTAGTTGCATTAGCTCGATCAAACTGCCGTTCTGATATGGTCTTGCGAATGCTCGGAAGTCGGGGAGGCTGCTGTTGTATATCTTTTCCCGTTCCCTCACCTTTGAAAGCCTTAAAGGCCTCATCAAAGTCTGCATCTCTACCATGAACTTCTTGAACGGTTGTCCGATCGCTGCTGCTTTTTGGCCAGCATGCTCGAGGTGCTCTCTGTAGTTCAGACGTGTGTCGATCAAAACACCGAGGTATCTGGTGGCTCTGCTCGATGTTATCGTGGCAGTACCCAGATTAATGCTCGCAACTTCGACTAATTTCCTACTGCTGATGAGGACTGCTTCAGTTTTGTGGTCCGCTAATTGCAGGCCCACGGATGTAAGCCAATCCTTCACCGCTGCTACTGCTGTGTTGCATAACGCTTCCACCTCATGCAAATGTTTAGCAGTCACTACCATCGCGACGTCGTCTGCAAAGCCCACTGTCTGGTAGCTGGAGTCTGAGAATGCCGTCATACATTGCGTTCCAAAGTAAGGGACCGAGTACGGAGCCCTGCGGCACCCCACCTGTCACGTTGTATGATCGCTCTTCTGCATCGGTTCTGTACTTGAGAATTCGGTGCCTAAAGTAGTCACCGATAATCCGCATAAGGTAACTCGGGGTCTGATATCTGCGAAGAGCCTCCAGAATGCTATCCCAACTTGTAGAGTTAAACGCGTTCTTTATATCTAGCGTGACCACAAGGCAGTACTCCTTGCTTCCACCACGCCATTTGTTGCCTTCGATAGCCTTTTTCGCAATTTCGGTGACATCTGCGATGGCATGAGTGCCAGTTTTAGTGCCTTATTTGGAATGGCGTCTGGTCCAGGAGCTTTGGAGTCTCGAATACTGCCCGCCGCTAAGAGTGTTTCCTCCGTGGAGACTTCGGGGACGTCGAAGAGCCGTACCGGGCTTGGTAATGGCTCTCGCGAAGGAACAGTCGGACTGCCCGGGTTTGGGCACCGTGAACTGAGCAGACTTAAATTTTTTCACTGCGAGCTTGTAGGCCATGCCCCAAATGTCGTTCTCTGCTTCGTCACATAGCTCTAGGAAGCGATCCATTTTAATCCGCTTGATGGATTTCTTTAGTATGCGACGCATTTCGCAGTACTCGAGTCGTCTTGCCTCAAATTCGGGTCTACCACGGGAACGCTGCAGGACTCGTCGAGCAGCAATGCACCTGCGCCTTACATCTGCTATCTCCTCCGTCCACCAGTATACAGGCTCGTGATACTGTTTGAAACCTCTCCGCTGCCGCATACTTGAGTCACAGGCTTCAGTGATGGTCTGCATCAGAAGTTTTGCGCTCTGCTCTGAGTTTGCGCCTTGAGGTGGGGGATGGAAGGACTCAGCAAAGACCGATGGGATGAGGGTCTCAACTCTGTACGCCTTGCCCACTGGGGTCCGGTTTGGAGTAGTCGTGCCACGCTTGTTGATTTCCACTATGATTGCATTGTGGTCGCTTCCCGTGTAAACGTCACTAACAGCCCATAGGGTTTGGCTCCATAGCGAGCAGCTGGAAAATGTGAGGTCTATAATGGAACCTGCACCTGCTCTGCAGAAAGTCCAGCGATGCGAAGGCTTCGAGAACAGCTTGTCCTTTGCCGTTGGTATGGGCGCTACCCCACTCCTCCGCCCATGCGTTGAAGTCACCGCTAATGACCACGTGACCTTTTCCCCTTGCGTCGTCGGCTAGGTCATCAAGAACGGCAACGTATTCCGGCAGTTGAAGACTAGGAGCTAGATAGCAGCTGTAGAGCCAAAGCTCGCCCAGCTTAGCTCGCACAAAGCCTCGTGATGAACGAATAGTCTCTAACTGAGGCTGCTTTTGGCCACATATCCATATTGCTGCCTTGCCTGTGGAGTCAGCTTCAAGGTTTGTGCCATTACTGTTTTTATACGGATCACTCAGCAGAGCCATCTCTATCAGCGAATACAGGGAGGCTGACGACGGCTATCTGCATGCCGTCATATCCTGGTCTCAAGGCCTTGATAATGCTGGCGTCCAACGGTGCTTCCACATGGGGTGCTAGAGCAGACAGGATGTCTTCTCTGGTAGCAAGGCAGTCTATGTCTCTGATCTCTAGAGACGACTCCTCGGGCACAGCTCTGATCATTGCCTGTGGACCGAGCGCCTCTGCTATGACGGTTTTCATCTGTTGAATTTCAGATCTGCATTTCCCATCCAGTTCGAGGACTAGTCCATCCGATGCCGACTTCCTAACCCGTTTTACGTGCTCTCCCACGCTCTGTAGCTTGTTGTCGTCGTGTCTGGTGACCAGGCGTAAAATGTCGCTGTAGGACTTGCCCTCTGACTGTGTGTGTGTGTGTTTTTTTTTTTTTTTTTATATTCGTTTATTCGCTTTTTATATCTAAAATTAACTCCTAACATACATATCTAAGTTTATAAGTTTTTGCGAGAACAGATTGAGAGTCATGTGTCTGCGGTACAGCCGATTTAGCTCCATTTCAGCGGCGACTCCAGCATCAGTGGTATTAAGTTGTCTACCGTTATGAGGCTGCCAATGGACTCCTCCAGCGTTCGCCTATGTGCAGAAAACCGTCCGCACTCGAAGATGACATGGTGCGCGTCCTCCACTTTGTGACGACCACAAATAGGGCAATCGTCCGTGGTGTCATGTCCGAACCGCTTTAGGTAGCTCCTGAAGCATCCGTGACCTGAAAGCAGCTGAGTCAAGTGAAAATTCACCTCGCCGTGCTTCCTCCCAAGCCATGTTGTAAGGTCAGGGATGAGCCGATATGTCCAGCGACCTTTAGGCGTGTTGTCCCAACGTGCTTGCCACCGACTGATGCAACGCTGTCTGGCGGGCACCCGTTGATCTGCAGCTTCGTAGGTTGCCTCCGATTCGAGGATGCGCTCCGTTATAGGGATCATCCCCGCAATGACTAGTGCAGCCTCATCCGATACTGTCCTGAAAGAGCAGCTCACGCGGATAGCGCTGAGTCTGTATACAGAGCAGATTCCTCGGCAATAGCTAGGCACGGCGGCTGCTCTGTGCCACACGGGCGCGGCATATAGGATGATGGCCCTAGAAACGCTCATGAGGAGACGACGTCGCTGTTGTTTTGGACCGCGAGTGTTGAGCATTATGCGTGCGAGCGCCCGGGTCGAAACCGCTGCCTTTTTGTGCACATACTCCATGTGCTCACGAAACGACATCCTCGTATCCAGCATTACCCCGAGGTATTTAATAGCTCTCTTGGACTCGACTGTAGTGCTGCCGACGATAATATGAGCAGTTTCCACCTTCTTTCTACTGCTGACGAGAACCGCCTCGGTTTTATGCGCCGCCAGCTCCAGACCAACTGATGAGAGCCATTGGTGGACGCGGCTAATGCTCAAGTTGCATGACTCCTCGGTTTCTTTCAACTCCTTGCCTACCACAACAATGGCAACGTCGTCAGCGAACCCAATTATCTGAGTTCCTGCTGGGAGATTCAGCCGCAACACACCGTCATACATGATGTTCCACAGGAGCGGTCCAAGAACTGAGCCCTGCGGAACACCAGCACACTGAACACTTTGCCCACTGTGTCGAGCAGACAGATCGGTCGGTAAGAAGACGGGTCGCCTGGAGGCTTGCCCGGTTTTGGCAGGAGCATCAGGTTTTGGATTTTCCAGATAGATGGGAATATCCGCTCCATTAGGCATACGTTGAATAGCTCAGTGAACTCTGTGGGATGCAGGGAGATAGCAATCTTAAGTGCACGATTTGGGATGCAATCCGGTCCTGGGGCTTTCCTGGGCTTGAGGCTTCTGGCTACTGCAAGGACCTCATCTACAGAGACTAGATCGACAACATTCGGGATATCCGGGTCCAGTGGCGCTGCGTAGGAGCTGATTTTTTTTTTTTTTTTTTTTTTTTTTTTTATTAATGCACGTCTAAAAGCAGTCGGCAAAGAAAAAAATTATTAAATATAAAAATTTAGATTACAATTTAAAATAAAATTAATATTAAATATAAAAATAAGAAATATACTGTAAAGAAAAAATTAAAATTAGAATTATATCTGGGGTAAGCAAAAATTAATAATTTAAAATGATCCAACATTTGTTGCAAGGATTGGGGAAAACCCAGAAAAACCCAATCAGATCAATAAATATTAGTGTTGTTGTTAGTGATTGATTGGTTTTAAAAATAATATAACATGTTATTAGTATTAGTAAAGGTTAGGAATTTAACGATTTAAAATATTGGAAAAGGGCGGATTTTAGGGAAGGGATAGGGAGAGAGAGTTCTGAGTAGAAAACGTGAAAGAGGCTATTATAATTAGAGCATAAAACCCGGAACGAACCGTGGGAAGCGTAATCAGTTGTGCATGTAGGTAAAAATAAAGGCCTGTAATTCCTAGTAGACCTGCGGGGGACCGAAAATCTGAGGCGGCCCAAAAGGGGACTAGAATCAATGTCGCCATTAATTAATTTGTGAAGAAAAACCACATTAAGAGTTTTCCTACGATTAATTAAAGACGGAAGGTCAATAAGACGAAGCCTATGGGAGTACGGTGGTAAACGCCGGTTGGGATCCCAGTTAAAACCACGTAAGGCGAAAAGCAAGAATTGCTTTTGAACTGACTCAATTCGATTCTGATTTATTTGATACTGTGGGCACCAAATGCACGAACAGTATTCAAGGATGGGACGGACTAAAGAGACGTAAAGGAGTTTAGTGGTGAAAGGATCATTGAATTCTTTCGACCAACGTTTAATGAAACCAAGTACTCCTTTGGCATCATTAACTATAGTGGAGATGTGCAAATTGAAGCATAATTTGCAGTCAAATAAAACTCCAAGATCCTTTACAGTTTTTATACGTTGCAAAGGGATATTGTCAATCGTATAAGAACCTAAGTAGGGCCTAGAACGACTAAATGTCATAAACATACACTTCGAACAATTGAGATGCAACTCATTGGCCGAACCCCATAGTTGCATAGTGTTCAAATCGTCTTGCAGACGATTGTGTATGAAAAAATAAGCTTAACATCATCTGCATACATTAAAATATAAGAATGGGACAGAATAGTGGGTAGATCGTTAATGAACAGTGTAAAAAATAAAGGTCCTAAGTGACTACCTTGAGGTACACCAGAAGTTACACGAACCGAACTCGAAATGGTTGACCTAAGAAGCACTTTTTGGGTTCTACCTTTTAAATAAGTGGAAACCCAACGTATAAAGGCGGGAGGGAAACCTATGCAGTTAAGTTTGTAAAGTAAGAGGTCATGGTTCACAGAGTCAAAGGCCTTACTGAAGTCAGTGTAGATGACATCAGTTTGCTTTTTCTCTGAAAATGCATCATTTACCAGGGAGGTAAATTCAAGCAAGTTGGTCGTAGTAGACCGACCCTTAATAAAGCCGTGCTGTGCAGGGGAAATTATCGATTTACAGAGATGCTGCAAAGAAGAAACAAGGATTTTTTCAAATAATTTGGGAATGGCTGATAGCTTTGCAATGCCTCTGTAATTAGAAATATCAGACTTACCGCCTTTTTTGTGGAGGGGAATGATATAAGAATCTTTCCAAAGATATGGAAAAATTGAAGTTTCAAGGGATAGATTAAAAAGCTTATGCAACGGAGCAGCTAAAGAAGAACAGCATTCCTTAAGTAGACAACTAGGAATGTTGTCAGGCCCAGGAACGAAAGAAGATTTTAAAGAGCTAATAGAAGAGATTACATTGTTATAGGAAATAGAGGGTGCAAACATAGTGTTAGATTGAAAAATAGAATAAGGATAAGATGAGTTGGAAGTGGAGATTGGAGAGTAGGTGGATGGAAAAAAGTTAGCAAATAGTTCAGCGGCTGCAGAGTCGTTGCCAGCAATATCTGTCCCAAGAAAAAAAGAGGAAGGTAAACTGGAGGATTTACGCTTCAAGTTAACAAATTTATAAAATTGTTTAGGGTCACGGGAAAACTGTCTTTTGCAACGAGTTAGATAGTTCTCGTAGCATATCGAGTTTAAATTGGCAAAGTCCGACTTGGCCACTGTATACTTAGACCAGTCGAGACTTGAACCTGACTTCTTATATTTTTTAAAATATTTAGATTTAATATTTTTTAAATAAGAAAGTCTAGGTGAACCAGACGATGGAATATAATTTGGAATGCACACATCTAAGAGTGCATTTAGGGTCTCATAGAAAGAATTAAGAGCATTATCGATGTCAGTCGCTTTTTCTAAAAAGCACCAGTCGGTAGCAAGGATAAGTTCATTAAGCAATGAATAATTTCCCTTGCGAAAACAACGACGAGGTGATTGCTGACATAATAAAGGTTGACTAAAAGGTTTAGAGATTGAGATAGAAATTTCTATAGTAGGATGATGTAAGTCTTCAGGGATACTTAATGGGGATGACCTAGAGACGGCAGTATTTGCGAAGTCATTAATAAAAACTAGATCGAGAATTCGATCATTATGATTTCTTATTGAGTTCATTTGAAACAACGAGAGATCAAGCATGTTATCTAAGAAAATATCTTGATTTAAGGGAATAAGGTAATTTGTGCTACTAAAAAGTGACCAAGAAATTTTAGGCAAATTAAAATCACCTAGCACAATAAATAAGTCGTTATCTTTAACTTTATGGTTAATTTCTTCAATACAGGCAAAATGTTGCAAGTAAACTGAAGGAGTAGCTCTTGGAGGGATATAAGAGCAGGTGATAAATATTGATCGAGTTGAAAAAGTTACTTTGACAGCAACAATTTCAATATCAGTAGTCACATTAAAAGAAATGCGTTCTGACTGAAGAGCCGAAATAGTAGCAATAAGAACGCCACCACTTCGAGTCGGTCGATCATATCTATATAAAAGGTAGTTACTTGACATAACTTCAGAATCAGACACTGTAGGAGTTAACCAAGTTTCTGACAATGCAATTATATCAGAATCAAAGGACATACTACTCAAATATAGATTTTTGAGCTTAGTAAGGAGGCCTCTAACATTTTGGTAATGAATACAGGCGAAATCGGGCCGCAGGTCTAGTTTTTTGAAGCCGTACTGGCGGGGTCCTGTACGTTGGAGCTGCCGGCAGTAAGAGAAACAGGCAAGGGTTCACTACGCCTTTTGGGCTTAAACTCATGAACAATCATATGTTGTGGCCAAAATTTTAAATCACAAATGACAGAAAATGAGTCATGAGGGACACTTATTTTAAAAGATGCTATTTCGCGAGCAGTGGCAAAATTAAATTTAGTGATTGAGACACTAGCAGAAATTTTGCTTGAAATGTATGCCGCTACAGATTCACAAGTAGTGTCCGAGGATAACCTGGACACAAATACTTGCTTACGAGGAGCAACAACATTTAATATAGGGACCTCAGATGTAGGGGCAGCTACGTTATCAGTAGTATTGTTAGACGTTGCATTGCGAGGAGGTCTACCCTTTCGACCCGAACCAGTCCGCACCGAAGACGCGATGACTTGGGCTGGTTCAACTGTCTGTGTGATAGAATCACCTGCAGAAGGTGTAGGAGAATTGAATAGGTTAACAATACTCGGACTGGCCGATACTGACAACGTTAGGGAGACATCTTGATAGTGACGAGATGCCAATGGAGTCACGGGAGGCTGATTAATTGGTATATTGAGGGAACTGCTAAAAATTGAGAATCAGGTGGTGAGTTAAATTTATATTGGCTAAGCAGATCGAGACTAGAGTCAAAATCACTCGAAAGAAGCTTAGCCATTTTGTTAAGTTTTAAGAATTGATTTCTCACAGAAGTATACATTCTTGAGAAATCAATTTGCAACTCGATACATATTGGACAAGACCATTTCACTGCTCCACATTCCTTTTTAGAAACGGCAATGATCTTATCACATTGTGGACCTGAAAGTCCAGCACACTTGGCATGCATTAGATTGTCACACAACCAACAATTAATAAATCTCGGTTGATCAAGACCATCGGCACACTTAATAGTGCAGTTTTTCTTACAGCACGACATATTTCCAACAGGGGTTAAAGATAAATAAATTAGGTCGAATAGGCAGAATTGCGCACGTAAATAGAGCGGGAGGCACTCAAATTAAGCTCTAAGCAAGAGAGCAAAATAAAATAAAAAAAAAAACAATTTGCTGTGAGAGCGCGCTGCTAAACAAAACGAAATGCAGCAGCGAACACACACACAAACAAATGTATTAAGATGTGCAAAGCGCTAAAACTGAGATAAGGAGATGTAAACACAAACAAAAACAATCGCTGCGTTTACAATAACAACAAACTTGTGTGAGCGAGGTGTAAAGCAAAAGCCGACACACGCCCAACACACGCACAAGAATGTAAAGATTTAAGGGAAAATGCAAAACTAAGTTTAGCAAAAATAAAATGATATTTATTTTTACACCAATGCACAAGTGATTCAACTTACACAGCAAGTCGATAGCTAGTTCACTTTTGCACAATTTTAGATGATAAGATATTAAAGCGGAGCGTTATTATTCACAGAAAATGATAAACGTTTAAGAGCCAAATTAAAACACGTCTGTTTCGCTTAAACAAAGAACTCTATGCTGGGTCTGTTGGGGAAGAGCGTTTCCACGATCGCCTTCAGCTCAATTCCGTCAGTAGGCGATGCCAGCCTGCCAGCATTAACTCGTTTAACTATCGTCTTGTATGCCTTGCCCCACGGGTCATATTCAGCAGAATCACACAATTCCAAGAAGCACTACCGTTTGCTCTTTCGAATCTCCGTTTTAAGGACACGCCTTGCCAATTGATACTCCAGCTGCGCATCCAAGTAATGTGGTCTGCCGCGAGAGCGGATATATCGCCTTCTGGCATGCAAACATGCCTGTCTGGCGCTGGAGATCCGTGCGTTCCACCAGTATGTGGGCACATGGTGGCGCCTATATTGGTTCCGCCGTGCCATGCTATTGTCACATGCTTGTGCTAACTGGGTTTCGAGCTGACTGGCTCTGTTGTCGGCATTTCCGGTTGTGGAGAAATTCTGCATTACGATACAAAATGTCTGGATGTTGAGGGTGTCGCTGCGGTATGCTTTCCGTGGGGGTGTGAAAAGCCTTCTAGGTCCTGGACGGTCTCCAATTGTGCATAGAATTGCAACGTGGTCGCTTGCGGTGTAGGAGTTGCTGATCTCCCAGTGCGCTACGCAGAAGAGAGATGTGCTCACAAATGTCAGATCAACGATCGAACCAATGCCAGCTCTACTAAAGGTATGTTGAGTCCCATTGTTCAACAACGCTAGATCGATTGACGCAAATATCTCCAATAATGCTTGACCTTTGGCATTTGTAGTCTGGCAGCCCCATTCCTGTGCCCACGCGTTGAAGTCGCCTGCGATAACAACTCCGTTGCGTCCTCTAGCATCGTCCACCAGCTCCTCCAATATCGCTGTGAATGCACTCAATTGCAAGCTGGGTGCCAGGTAGCAGCAATAAATCCACCTGCAGCCCACTCTTGCACGCACAAAGCCATTAGCTTTCTTTGTTTCCATTAGCGGCATTGAAAGATCTCCACATGACCATATCGCAGCTTTTCCATTAGAGTCATTGATCCAGCATGTGGTGTAGATTGACTTCTGATGGTGTGGCTCACTGATTAGCGCTACGTCTATGTGCTGCTCCCTAGAAGATTGGTCCAACAGAGCTTGTGCGGCAATGCAATGGTTTAGGTTAGTTTGGAGTAACCTTAACATCGCATTTTGCTCAGAGCCTCGCGATACACAGGGCATCTAAAGCTGCCCATTGCGTGGTCCACCGTGTTCTCTCCGTGTTTGGTGCACAGACAGCATTTTGCTGGATTTTTGAAGGTCTTGGCCTCATGCCCTGCCTCTCCACACTTAAAGCATACTCCCTTTAGGTTTACCTTGCTGGTGCACTTTGTTGCGATGTGCCCGTACTCCTGGCACTTGAAACATCGTTTAGGCTGCAGAATGGACCGGATCCGGCAAACTGACCACCCGTTACGGATTTTTGTCAGGTCAATTAACATCTTGGCTTTGGTCGCTGGTAGATTTAGCCTGGCTGCTGCTGCTGAGGTGTCTCTCCGAGAAAGCAGCCCCAACCGTTTATGGGCACCGCACAGCGGGGGGGTTGGAAATTGGTCGGATCCTTGACCTTTATCACCTTTGTGCGTTTATTTATATTTATATAAATATAAATATAATTATAGATATAAATATATATATAAATATAAATATTAATACTAATATTAATATTATAAATATGATAAATATAAATACAATTATAAGTATAAATATAAATATAAAATACAAATATAAATATTTGGCCGATCTGGCAGCACTAAACTCAGCAACTTTGAAGTTGGCGCCCAGCTTCTAGCCAGTTGTCCGATCTCGACGATCTGGCAGCGCTTTAAGCATCAGTTGTCTGGCAACTCCGTACACAGTGGGCAAGTCTGCACGATCAGCTGGTCAGTTGGAGGGAACCAGCCGCAACAGAATAAGAAATTGAGTGAAAGTTTGTTGTTTTGTTGCTAACACCAACACTAACAACAGTGAAAGGCGCCAAAACAACAAAAAGTTTCACCCCCTCCTCATGCGTGCAGCGCGACGGATTGCGCCTTGTTGCAACCAGGCGAGACGTCCGAGAGACCAGGCACCATGCACAGTACGTACCGGCACTACGAAGGGCCTCACTGAATAAGCTTCCTCCCAGTTTCAGGTGCGGCAAGCAGGTTTTTTGTTCACGAACGCGGAGAAGAAAAAACACAACTTCACTAGAAAGGAAAAACTCAATGTGTGTGTGTGTGTTTTTTTTTTTTTATTGAAGAGAATAATGAATACAAAATAACAATGTAGAAGACAGAATGAAGAAGAAGGATGTGTAGGATCCGGGCCGCGGGACCACCGAAGAGCATTACTTCGCGGACTGGATGACGGCAATCGCCGCCTTGACATCTGCGACGTTGCGGAGTCTCTCCCTTCGACGTAATTCCTTCATGATACTGGCAACCAGGTTGGAAGTGTTCGTCCATACTGCTTCGTCAGCGATCATGTGCGAGATAAGATTTTCCGGCGTCAGTTGTAGCATACCTAGCGAAAAGTGGGCAGCTAAATATTGAGTGCTCCGCGTCTTCGACTACTCCATGCCCACAATGCTCGCAATAAGGGTCTTCAGCGTGCTTAAAGCGATATAAGTATTCTTTAAAGCAGCCGTGTCCCGTCAACATCTGCGACAAGTAGAAGTTGACCTGTCTATGACGGCGGAGCAGCCAAGATTTTATGTCTCTGATGAGTCTGCGGGTCCATCTACCATTAGGTGCGCTGTCCCACTCTCTCTGCCATTGGGATATGGTGTTTTCTCTTAGCTGGCGGTTTGTCGTGTTGCCGCTCTGCCTTTCGACAGCCAAGAGTGTCAGCGGTATCATACCAGCCACTACCAGTGAGGCATCTTCCGACACTGTTCGGAAGCAAGTGGCAACTCGCAGAGCACAGCGTCTGTATGCAGATTTGCATCCCCTGCTGTACGACGGTATGTTCATAGCTGGTGCCCAGATCGCAGACCCGTACAAAATGGTGGAGGTCACTACACCTGCGATAAGTTTTCTGCTACGCTCTTTTGGACCTCTGGTATTGGTCATCATTCGGCTAATGGCCGATGCAGCTGTCGAGGCTTTGTGGCTGGCATACTCAAGATGTTGCTTGAAACATAGTCTGTGATCTAGCATAACGCCCAGATATTTGATGGCTGGCTTAGTTTCGATGAGGGTTGACCAAACTCTCACTACTGTTCTCTCCACGGTTTTCTGCTGCTGATCAGTACTGCTTCTGATTTGTGTGCCGCTAGGTCCAGTCCGTTCTGAGACAGCCAGGTGATTATCTTATTGATAGCTGAGCTGCTGCTTAATGCGACTTGGTCAAGCTTCTTGCCCGTTGTCACCACGGCGATGTCATCAGCGAAGCCCACTATTGAGTTGCCATCTGCGAGATTAAGGCGTAAAACTCCGTCATACATAACATTCCAGAGTGTCGGCCCGAGAACTGATCCCTGGGGGACTCCTCCACTAATACTTGTTCAACACTGGCCTCCTTCCGTATCGTATAGGAGAACTCGATCCTGAAAGTAGTTAGCTATCAGCTGAAAGTAGTTAGCTATCAGCTGGACGAGGTATCCTGGGATGTGTCTCGCTATGAGAGCTTCGAGTATGCGAGTCCAATTCGCCGAATTAAAGGCGTTTTTGACATCGAGCGTGCAGACTAAACAGTACTCCTTAGTTCCTCCTGCCCATCTGGTGCCTTGGATGGCACGCCTGGCTATGTCCGTAACTGCTCGGATGGCATCTGTCGTGCTGCGTTGCTTGCGAAAGCCGAATTGCTGATCAGAGATACCATGCACTCTGGTGAGCTCGGTCTCCAGGCGACTACATATGAGGCTCTCAAGTATTTTCCCCATAGTGTCCAGCGTGCACAGTGGACGGTATGAGGATGGGTCGTCTAGATTTTTTCCGGGCTTCGGGATGAGAACGAGCCGCTGAATTTTCCATCTTCGTGGTACCGTACCCTCCGTGATACATTTGTTGTACAGGTCAACAAATAGATCGGGGTACGCAGCGATTATCGGCTTGAAAGCTGCGTTCGGGATTCCATCCGGGCCGGAGGCTTTGGCAATCTTAATTTCGGCGGCAAGTTTCATCACCTCCTCGGCGTTGGTAAGCACTCTGTCCCCAATGCTTGATGGTGAGGGAGAAAGCGACGCGGGCATCTCAATTGGCCGTTGCGGCGGGAAGAGGGTGCTAACTATGCGTTGGAGCTGCGCGGCACAGGATGGCATTGGTTGTCTTGATAGTTTGCCCATAACTAGCTTGTACGCCAGACCAAAGGGCTGAGCATCGGCAGCATCGCAGAGCTCTTGAAAGTGCTGAGCTTTGCTATGTTTGACAGCAATCTTAAACTTTCTCCGTTTCAGCTTGTAGCTCAGAGTGAGCATATCGTAGGCAGGTGAGGATCTGTGCCTGGTTGTTTCTCGGCGGGATATTCTCCGTGATCAGATCCTGCGCTGCTCTGCAGTGGTTAAGGTTCAGCTGTAGAAACTTACCCATTTTTGAGCTCGTTTAGCGCCTTCTTGTACTCTGGGCATGACCTGTTCAAGCCGAATGTCCAGCCTTGCTAGTTTCTAGGCCCTGTCTTGTACAAAGCAGACATTTTGGCGTGTTCTTGCATAGTCTTGCAGTGTATCTTTTCCCACGGGGTGATGGCTTTTGCAGCGGGTAGATGTGTGCCCAAAGCCCATGCATCTGAAGCATCTTATGGGTTCAATTTTAGCTCTGATTTGACAGAGATTCCAGCCTATTCGCACTTTCTTCAGTTTCAGAAGACTATCAGCAAGACTAGGCTGCAGCGCCAGTGACGCTATCTGTTTATCGCCATACGCCTTCCTCATGGCCGGTACTACCTCAACTGGGATGTCGCTCTCGAACGAGGCAAAGAGTTCCATGAGTACCTCATCAGCAGTTGTTGTTTCATCAATATTGAGTACCTCTACCATTACGGTGTCGTGGACTGCTTTGACATCTGCTTTTTCTGAGAGCACTGTCTTCAGTGCCGTGTGCAGTTTCTCAGTAGCAGGATCAGCCTGCTTCTGCATCCTAAGGATAAGTTCACCCTTGGCAGACTTTTTAATGCCGTGAACATTGCCTTTCAGGCATTGGAGAGTAGGCTCAGCGTTCATCATCTTCAGAACTTCAGCATAGGGCGTCTTTTCTGTGCACTTTACTATTATCGCATCCGGTCGACTGATTCTTAGGTCTGACTCTTTTTCTTTTGACCTCGGTCCATCTGTTATTGGTTTGCTCTTGAGCCTTTACAGAAGGTTCCAATACAGGTTCGGGCAGCTTTCTCGGAGTAGCATTGGTAGAGCTTTTGCCATGAATAGCGCTAGCCTCGGGCGGCTTTTTGGGCTTCTGGGCTAATGTCTGGGCAGATTTTGCAGCTCTAGTCTGAGGGCCACCAGATGGCGTCTGCGTTGCTTTAGAACTGCAAGCGTTGCTAGTGGAGCTGGCTGAACTGGCCAGTATCTGCGTTGCAGCGTTACTGCTTTGTCTCCGCTAATCGTGCCAATGGGCTGTGATGCCAGTAAGCTGGTCATGGACAGTACTCTGCAGCTCTTTTAGTCTGTAGAGCATGCTCTTCGTGGCAAGATTTATATGCCTCGTTACAGGCTGCTTCTCTCCAAAGATATATATGAGTTCATCCAATATTGAACCCATTTCTTCTACATCCTGGCTGTCGGATTTTGACCTCTTTGGGGGCGTATTCCTCGACTTGTTTAAAGGGCTTTCAGGATCCCTAAGCCTCTTAGGCGTCTCTGAGTCCCCTAATTCTGCGGCAGATGCATCGTTGGTCAGGTTAACTGCAACAGTGCTGGTCGACGGCGGGTTGCGAGCTAATGCAGAGCTCTTCGCAAAGGGATCGCGGTCTTCCATCGTCTCCTATCCACGTATATGCGGGTCGTAGGCAAACTGCAGTGGCAAAAGGAATGTATTTTCCTTCGTTGGCCAAAAATTTCACACAGGCTTCGCTGCTGGAGGTTATACCGCCCCTTACTCGGTTTATTTATTTATTTTTTTTTAATATTCCTTTTCCCGAATTGCCGATTTGAACACAATGTGAATTTCAAATGTTAAAGAAAGAATTAAAAATAATAAAGATATAAATATTTTTAATCTTTATTTAAGCTGAAAACACAATTGGTTGCTGTATAGCTTCAGAGCTAATACAATTAGTTCGTCTCAATCCAGAAAGTCGCTATTTTGGCACGCATGCGATGCCTCAAATGTACTTCGATTAAATTCGTGTTCAAATTTGAATTTAAACGGTAGCGTACAAATGTAACGATCGATTGCTCGCTGTCAAAAAGCTCGCTGCTATGGCTTTGATGTGCTGCGGGCAGTCTGGCAACCCCTTTACACAGCTGGGTAGCACTGTCTGCGTTTCTCAACACTAGTGCGTGACAAGTGTGAGTTTGTCAACGATGTGGTGGAAAAAACAAGGGAACGCAAGAAAACGGGCAAGAAGTATTGCGAGAAAGCGGGAAAAGTGAGAGATGCACTCACCCGCAGGCCTCCCCTCCCTCGCCTACTGCCTGCAGTGACTTTGGCTGCCGATTTCAACCCAAATTGTGATCGGGTATATGATCGAGCTCCAGTCAGCTGTTTGGACCATGGTACGTAGGGCTCAGCTTCCCGAAACACAATACCGATCCTCTTTGTTCACTTTACAGGCGGAAAACTCGTTAAAAAACGCGATCGCACAGGACGACAAAAAGGGTACGTGTTATCTCGACAAACTCTGTGTGTGTGTGTGTGTTTTTTTTTTTTTATATTCGTTTATTCGACTTTTATATCTAAAATTAACTCCTAACATACATATCTAAGTTTATAATTTTTTTTGCGAGAACAAATTGAGAGTCATTTGTCTGCGGTACAGCCGATTTAGCATTGCCTGGCAGACACCAAGACCCCCATCTGTTCTACTCCGCTCTCCTGCTGCGCTCGGCTCTTCTCAGCGCGATCATGACCGCTGAAGCGAACGTACAGACTGCGCTCCATTTCTGCGGCGACTCCAGCATCAGTGGTATTAAGTTGTCTACCGTTATGAGGCTGCCAATGGACTCCTCCAGCGTTCGCCTATGTGCAGAAAACCGCCCGCACTCGAAGATGACATGGTGCGCGTCCTCCACCTTGTGACGACCACAACTAGGGCACTCGTCCGTGGTGTCATGTCCGAACCGCTTTAGGTAGCTCCTGAAGCATCCGTGACCTGAAAGCAGCTGAGTCAAGTGAAAATTCACCTCGCCGTGCTTCCTCCCAAGCCATGTTGTAAGGTCAGGGATGAGCCGATATGTCCAGCGGCCTTTAGGCGTGTTGTCTCAACGTGCTTGCCACCGACTGATGCATCGCTGTCTGGCGGGCACCCGTGGATCTGCAGCTCCGTGGGTTGCCTCCGATTCGAGGATGACCTCCGTTATAGGGATCATCCCCGCAATGACTAGTGCAGCCTCATCCGATACTGTCCTGAAAGAGCAGCTCACGCGGATTGCGCTGAGTCTGTATACAGAGCAGATTCCTCGGCAATAGCTAGGCACGGCGGCTGCTCTGTGCCACACGGGCGCGGCATACAGGATTATGGCCCTAGAAACGCTCATGAGGAGACGACGTCGCTGTTGTTTCGGACCGCGAGTGTTGAGCATTATGCGTGCGAGCGCCCGGGTCGAAACCGATGCCTTTTTGTGCACATACTCCATGTGCTCACGAAACGACATCCTCGTATCCAACATTACCCCGAGGTATTTAATAGCTCTCTTGGTCTCTACTGTAGTGCTGCCGACGATAATATGAGCAGTTTCCACCTTCTTTCTACTGCTGACGAGAACCGCCTCGGTTTTATGCGCCGCCAGCTCCAGACCAACTGATGAGAGCCATTGGTGGACGCGGCTAATGCTCAAGTTGCATGACTCCTCGGTTTCTTTCAACTCCTTGCCTACCACAACAATGGCAACGTCGTCAGCGAACCCAATAATCTGAGTTCCTGCTGGGAGATTCAGCCGCAACACACCGTCATACATGATGTTCCACAGGAGCGGTCCAAGAACTGAGCCCTGCGGAACACCAGCTGACACTTGCTGGGAGGAGAGTCCATTCGCCGTAGAGTACTGAAGCAGTCTTTCCGAAAAGTAGCTGCGTATTATCTCCATCAGGTAGTTGGGAACTCGAAAGTCATCCAGCGCCTTAAGGATAGAATCCCATTTGGCCGTGTTGAAGGCGTTCTTTACATCCAACGTCACTATAAGGCAGTACTTCTTTGATCCTCCTTGCCATCTTGATCCTTGGATTGCACTTGTGGCAGTGTCTACAACTTTGCTTATCGCGTTCAGAGTCGATCTCGCTTTACGAAAGCCAAACTGGTTTGTTGACAGGCCACCTGATCTGCTGATTGCGGTCTCAAGTCTGGAACAAAGCAGTTTCTCGAACACTTTGCCCACTGTGTCGAGCAGACAGATCGGTCGGTAAGAAGACGGGTCGCCTGGGGGCTTGCCCGGTTTTGGCAGGAGCACCAGGTTTTGGATTTTCCAGATAGATGGGAATATCCGCTCCATTAGGCATACGTTGAATAGCTCAGTGAACTCTGTGGGATGCAGGGAGATAGCAATCTTAAGTGCACGATTCGGGATGCAATCCGGTCCTGGGGCTTTCCTGGGCTTGAGGCTTCTGGCTACTGCAAGGACCTCATCTACAGAGACTAGATCGACAACATTCGGGATATCCGGGTCCAGTGGCGCTGCGTAGGAGCTGATTATGCTGGGTCTGTTGGGGAAGAGCGTTTCCACGATCGCCTTCAGCTCAATTCCGTCAGTAGGCGATGCCAGCCTGCCAGCATTAACTCGTTTAACTATCGTCTTGTATGCCTTGCCCCACGGGTCATATTCAGCAGAATCACACAATTCCAAGAAGCACTACCGTTTGCTCTTTCGAATCTCCGTTTTAAGGACACGCCTTGCCAATTGATACTCCAGCTGCGCATCCAAGTAATGTGGTCTGCCGCGAGAGCGTGTATATCGCCTTCTGGCATGAAAACATGCCTGTCTGGCGCTGGAGATCCGTGCGTTCCACCAGTATGTGGGCACATGGTGGCGCCTATATTGGTTCCGTCCTACCATGCTATTGTCACATGCGTGTGCTAACTGGGTTTCGAGCTGACTGGCTCTGTTGTCGGCATTTCCGGTTGTGGAGAAATTCTGCATTGCGATACAAAATGTCTGGATGTTGAGGGTGTCGCTGCGGTATGCTTTCCGTGGGGGTGTGAAAAGCCTTCTAGGTCCTGGACGGTCTCCAATTGTGCATAGAATTGCAACGTGGTCGCTTGCGGTGTAGGAGTTGCTGATCTCCCAGTGCGCTACGCAGAAGAGAGATGTGCTCACAAATGTCAGATCAAAGATCGAACCAATGCCAGCTCTACTAAAGGTATGTTGAGTCCCATTGTTCAACAACGCTAGATCGATTGACGCAAATATCTCCAATAATGCTTGACCTTTGGCATTTGTAGTCTGGCAGCCCCATTCCTGTGCCCACGCGTTGAAGTCGCCTGCGATAACAACTCCGTTGCGTCCTCTAGCATCGTCCACCAGCTCCTCCAATATCGCTGTGAATGCACTCAATTGCAAGCTGGGTGCCAGGTAGCAGCTATAAATCCACCTGCAGCCCACTCTTGCACGCACAAAGCCATTAGCTTGCTTTGTTTCCATTAGCGGCATTGAAGGATCTCCACATGACCATATCGCAGCTTTTCCATTAGAGTCATTGATCCAGCATGTGGTGTAGATTGACTTCTGATGGTGTGGCTCACTGATTAGCGCTACGTCTATGTGCTGCTCCCTAGAAGATTGGTCCAACAGAGCTTGTGCGGCGATGCAATGGTTTAGGTTAGCTTGGAGTAACCTTAACATCGCATTTTGCTCAGAGCCTCGCGATACACAGGGCATCTAAAGCTGCCCATTGCGTGGTCCACCGTGATCTCTCTGTGTTTGGTGCACAAACAGCATTTTGCTGGATTTTTGCAGGTCTTGGCCTCATGCCCTGCCTCTCCACACTTAAAGCATACTCCCTTTAGGTTTACCTTGCTGGTGCACTTTGTTGCGATGTGCCCGTACTCCTGGCACTTGAAACATCGTTTAGGCTGCAGAATGGACCGGATCCGGCAAACTGACCACCCGTTACGGATTTTTGCCAGGTCAACTAACATCTTGGCTTTGGTCGCTGGTAGATTTAGCTTGGCCGTCTGAGAACCGTCTTTCATGACGCGAAGCGATTGGACAACTTCCATGCTCAACGTTGAGTCTTTTAGCGACATATTAACCGCCTCAGTGACCTCCTCCTTGGTCGCCAACTCATCCAGGTCACGGATTTCCACTTGGCACATCTCCGTTAGCGTCTTGACGACCACTCGGCTTCCCAGAACCTTTTCTACGGCTGCCTGTAGCTCGTTTGCGCTGTGTGCTGGCTTTTTGCTTAGACGCAGCAGCAGGTCCCCTTTTTCTGTCTTACGCACTCCTTGCACGTCTTCGCTCAGATGCTTCAGAGATGGGTCACTCTTCACCAGTCTGAGAATATCTGCGTAGCTGCCTTCACCTACTCCAGTCACTGTGATTCCGTCCGCCCTTATTCTCTTCTGCGATTGGTTCCGGCCTTGGACTTTCGTCCAACCTTGTCCGTTGCTTGTCGGTGCTTTCTGCATCAGCTCCTTATCAGGTGCACCGTGTGCGGCAGCTACCGTCTTTTTCCCTTGGAACTGATTCCTGCTCTTCTTGGGTGGAGTTTTCCTCTGCTCCGACGTTGAATCCCGTTGCCTCTTTGGGGTATTGTCGCCAGTATTTAGGTGCGAGACCATTGCACTTTTTGCACCGATATGTGCAGATGCACGAGTACCTCCAGTTGCAAGTGACGGCGTAGTTTGAGCCTCGCCAGTGGATGTCTGATTCTTGTTACAGAGATCAAGAGCCACTTTGTGGAGACTTACCAGCCGTATCAGCTCGTCGCGCATCAGCGACTTGATGTGCCTCTGACCACCAAAAAGAGTAGAAAGGCAATCTAGAGCCGATCCCATTTGCACAATCGCATCCTCCAACGTGGTTGGCAACTGATTCGTTTGCAAATCAGGAGACGTTGCATTTTGAATCTGCTGCTGAGGTGTCGAGGGAGGCGTTCGCTCCATTTCGGTGCTCTCCGAGAAAGCATCCCCAACTGTTTATGGGCACCGCACAGCGGGGGGGTTGGAAATTGGTCGGATCCTTGACCTTTATCACCTTTATAGATATAGATATATATATAAATATAAATATAATAGCAATATTAATATTAATATTATAAATATGATAAATATAAATACAATTATAAGTATAAATATAAATATAAAATATAAATATAAATATTTGGCCGATCTGGCAGCACTAAACTCAGGAACTTTGAAGTTGTCGCGCAGCTTCTAGCCAGTTGTCCGATCTCGACGATCTGGCAGCGCTTTAAGCATCAGTTGTCTGGCAACTCCGTACACGGTGGGCAACTCTGCACGATCAGCTGGTCAGTTGGAAGGAACCAGCCGCAACAGAATAAGAAATTGAGTGAAAGTTTGTTGTTATTGTTGCTAACACCAACACTAACAACAGTGAAAGGCGCCAAAACAACAAAAAGGTTCACCCCCTCCTCCTGCGTGTAGCGCGACGGATTGCGCCTTGTTGCAACCAGGCGAGACGTCCGAGAGACCAGGCACCATGCACAGTACGTACCGGCACTACAAAGGGCCTCCACTGAATAAGCTTCCTCCCAGTTTCAGGTGCGGCAAGCAGGTTTTTTGTTCACGAACGCGGAGAAGAAAAAACACAACCTCACTTGAAGGAAAAACTTAAAAAGTGTGTGTGTGTGTGTGTGTATGTGTGGGTGTGTGTGTGTGTGTTTGATTCGATTTTACTTGAACATTTATTCGGATATTTTCACAATCTTTGACTTAAGTTAACATATGTAGAAATTAATTTTCTAGTTTCCTCCATTTTTATACCCTGAGCCCATTAAAAATGGGCAAAAAAGGGTAAAATGCATTTGGCAGAATGTATGTAACAGGCAGAAAGGGGCGTGGCAGACCCCCGAAAGTATATATATTATTGATCAGGATCAACAGTCGAGTCGATTGACCAAACATTTATGTTGGTTTTGTACATTCTGGCCAGATTTGGTTCAAATCGGTTCCATAAATCATATAGGTGCCATAGAAATAAATTGTCGAAAATCAACATTTATAAAAGAGTGCCTGGGCTCAGGGTATCCTACTGTCGAGCGTGCTCGGCTGTAGCCGCACCTCACCGCGAGCGAAGCGAGCAGGGGGCGGAGCCCCCTTGTTTCGTCATAGTGATAGCAGCAACATGTGTCTGGACCCTCCACACAAGCATCATTGGACCATAAGCAAAATTTGTAGTGTTGACCATATTGTGATGCAACCAGTTCCTGACCTCCAGTATTCATGAACATATCCCTTGATTCCAGAAGAAATTTCAAATGATGTTTAAATATCTTCTTGCGAAATTGTTTAAGAAAAGTATTTATTTCAGTAAGAATTGATCCAAGGTTGTTATTATCTCGATAATTGTAGTTGTTGTTTATGTTGTTATTATCCATCTCTTTATTCATTTTAAATTAGTTATCCAGTAAAGTAGATGTTCTCAGCTTGAAACTCAAAATGCAAATGATATATGCGATGAATTCTTAAGACATTATATCATTATAAAATTTGAAAATGTTGTATACATTATTTATTGCACAAACTACATCACGACGATGAATTGTACAAAACGGGAACCGGTTTTCCTTGAAAGTATGTCGTTGTGGATATCCAAGCTCCTCAACATCGACCATATGGTGTTCTTTTTTAAATATTTGCAGAAATCGTTTTCTTTCAGTGCCCTTACATAAGATCTCTTTTCCTGCAGTTATTTTCCTTAGAAAGTGTCGTGTTTGAGTGAAATAGTTTATTCCGTCATTCCAGTGTATTTTGTGATGATTTTTAGTTAACCATGTAGCAAATTTTCGTGACTTTTTATTTAGTTGAGTAAAGTTATATGGAGCTCGTATAATAAAATGATTATCGAGTGTGGGTTCTTTGTGAAATACTATCCCAATTTCCTTTAAAAAAAACAAACTGATTATAGTTATCAAAAAATCCTTGAACATCGATCGCAACAATGTCCTTAACCATTTTACATGTATTTTGTTAGACGACTCGTTGTACTGAACCGTTCAATGGGTTGTATTCGACTAAACGATCGTGTATAAGTAGACAATACACTTGTGTATCCGCATCGCTTGCTTGTCTTAGTTCCGTTGAAATTCTCACATCAATGGGACCAGATTTCACCATTTCATTTTGATATGATAAATCTATTACAACAATTGGCGCTTTATTTTTAAAATCCATTGGTGTTAATACTGCTTGTGATTCACAGTTGTAGTAACTAGTTTGAAATCTCGAGTACATTTCATACAAGTGAGCATATCGATCCTTACTAAAATCAACATTCAAATCATCATAGGGATAGGTTTCCGAATTCAAATACACTTTCAAGTTTGATAAATGGTTTGTAATAAGTTGACCCTTTAGCATGAATCCGATTATTGCAAACCGAGGACGTTCTCGATTAGCAGCTAACTTTACATTCCAAACATGATGAGTTCCTTAAATAAGCTTAGGGTTTACATATGTGTCCCAACTACGAAATGCTAGCGGTAGATTAGTACCACTTTTGATATTATCATACATATTTATTTTTGCAACATCACTGGGAGTTACATGGGGAAATTTTCAAGATATATTTGTCACTTCCAATTCATATGTGTTATTATTCTTTACTCTGTGATACACATCATCAAGATTTTTGGTTAGTAACAACACGAGTTCATGTTTACAGTTTACCAAAACCTTTCTATAGTCTTCAGCAAATCCCAATAAATGTTTTAAGGGGACAGAAAAGTTAAAGTGACCAGTAGAGGTCACTCATCTCAAGATTATTCAATGAGACAAAGTTTTTTAGCGTTGAAATGACACCAACACAACGTGTTCTATCGACCTCACACCCATTTATTTCGTATTTTATTTCATCCAAAAAGTATGCCATACAATTATTTTTAAATGCTACAGAAACTCTGTCCGTCGTAGTTGTTCTATCTGCCAGAATTTTTTTAACAACTCCTTGAAAACTAAGATAGTTCTCGTGGGGGAGTACATACAAGTCTTGATTTTGAATTGTTATTCGAATTTCATCATTTGGTTTAAATAAATGAGTATGTATGATATTCTTTCTTCGATATACTTTCGTCTGAGAAAGGTTTTTCCCGCACATTTAATATTTCATTCATTCTGTTTTCGTTCTTGTTATACTCGAAGCTTGAATCCCAATGATTTTAAGTACAATCTGTTTTTTAGTGTGAGCGTGCTCCTCTTCAAGTTTGTTCCTCTTCCTTTAGCTTTACAATTAGTAGTCCGGGGTTTTGGGTATATACCCGACCTTTTATTGTATATAATCATTCTATCTTTCGTAAATGTATACCAATTGTTGCGGTTTCACCACGTAAGTTCACCAAATCTCCGTCCTGATCAGTTATGCGTAATGCTAGAGTACTTATTTCTCTACAGCTAACTGGTAAATAAATGAGATTGTGGGGTGTCACACTCAATTTATAGCCTGGGGGAACAGTGATGCCAAACTCATGCAGTACAAGATTTGCATCGTTATCCACATATGATGCGCTAACAATGTTGCATTCTAAGCGAATCGTATTAATTTTAAAAATACAGATAGGTAGATCGGAAAGATAAGTTTTAGTAGCATTTGGCTTTAGCACATTTTGATTAAAGCCAAACAATTGACCAATTGATCTGTCCCTATTAAAGTATATTGATTGTTTGCTGGTTAAGATCTCTACTTGAAGTGTATTATTATTTCCTTTAATTGTGACTGTATTCTCAAGCTCAGTACCTTTCATCATCAAGTTCATAGGAACCGATAGGAATTGTGATTACTTGTTAACCAATGTAGAAAAGATTGTTGTTTGTATCAACATTTGGGATTAAGTTGTACATGTGAAAGTCAATCAATGCGCACTCATATTGTCCTTTCAATTCGATGGGGGAAAATAGTTTGTGTTTATAATGGAAGTATTTCCATTTATCGATAATGTTAATGATCTACTCATTGTGAAATCAGATGTTTAACTGTGGTTAATATTCACATACACCCAATCTTATATTGAAAAAACATTTTAAATTATAATAAACTGATCGAAGCCCTTTCTATAGCGTCCTTTATCCATGTCATCGTCTTTACTTATCAACAAAAATCCGGATTTATCGTCCCAACATTTTTTTACATATTTTCACGAATGAATCATAACTCATGTCTGTGTTAATATGATCACGATATATATGTCGCATATTTAGATCGTCTTGTTTAAACATAATAATCATGTTTTCATTGTCACGTATACGATGCTTTGGTATATGTGTATAAGTTTGACACAAATAAAACGAATCAATATTCTTGTGTCGTCCCATACAGAAATACGATCGAATATTATCTTGTTTTTCACAAGCAACATCATCAAAAATCATAATAGAATTATTTTTGGCTTCGTTGGGTGGTAAAACTGTCTCGTTCTGTGGGAATGTGTGATAGCCCATACCTTTAATTGGCTTGATTAGCTTCTCCAAGTACTCATACTTGGGTTGGTATAGACTATTTGAAAAAACATAAATATTTTCCAATTTCATCCCATTCGGACTTTCAATTAGACTAAACATTAGGTTGGTCTTGCCACAGTTTGATGGACCAACAATAAGCGCTCTTATTGTGTTGGGTAAGAGGACACTATGACGTGGCGGTAACTTGTTTACAATATTACCCCCATCAATGTTTCTAACAAAGATATTTTGTTTTTGCTTTATTAAGCGCATACTTCATTGCAATGTGTTCATTCAAAGAGAAACAATTGATGATTAAACAAGCATAAAATGGGGAAACGTTTTTATTATCATGGCAGTCATACGAGGGTGGGCTGATAAATAGTCGGCCTACCAAAGAAAACACGGTTTTTTTTTTATTTTTCTTTTTCATTTTTCTTTTTTATTTTTCAACATAATCTCCTTTTAGACGTATGCACTTAGTCCAACGGTCCTCCAATTTTTTATACCTTCCATAAAATATGATTGGTCCAGGTCCTCAAAATAATCGTTTGTTTCACAGATCACCTGTTCATTCGACTGAAATTTCTTTCCACCAAGCCATTTCTTTAAGTTTGGAAATAGATAATAGTCACATAGTGCTAAATCTGGAGAATAGGGGGGATGTGGAAGAATTTCATAGTGTAGTTCACACAATTTCATCATGGCAACAACGCTCTTGTGAGCCGGAGCGTTGTCCTGGTGAAACAGAACTTTTTTCTTCGCCATGTGCGGCCTTTTTTTCTTTAGTTCTGAATCGAACTGTCCCAAAAGGTTAGAATAGTATTCTCCATTAATTGTTCTGCCTTTTTCTAGATAATCCACATGAATTACGCCTCGGGCATCCCACAAAACCGTTGCCATTACCTTGTTGGCCGACAAACCAATCTTTGCCTTTTTCGGCGCCGTTTCTCCGGTTGAAATCCACTGCTTTGACTGTTCCTTGCTTTCTGGTGTATGGTGATGTATCCAAGTTTCGTCGACAGTCACAAAACGACGCAAAAATTCATTCTTATTTGCGTTTAACAATGCCAAACTCTCCTTCGCAATGACCAAGCGGTTGCGTTTGTGTTCCGCTGAGAGCAATCGCGGCACCCACCTTGACGAAAGCTTACTCATATTTAAATATTCGTGTAAGACGTTTCCAACACGTTCACGAGAAATGTTTAGGGCCTTAGAAATCTCTCTCAGCTTTATTCGGCGATCATCCAATATCATTCCGTGGACTTTATCTACCATTTCTGGGGTTGTCACCTCTCTGGAACGTCCCGGACGGTCCTCGTAAAAAATGCTTGTCCGCCCGCGCCTATACTCAGCAGTCCAATATTTAATGGTCGAAATCGATGGAGCTGATTCCTCATAAGCTTCGATTAACTCATTTTTTATTTCATCGTTGGATTTCTTTTTTAAAAACAGAAATCTAATGACAGCTCGATATTCTATTTTACTCATTTTGGGGACAATGCAAAAGTGACCATGCTAAAACTCCCGCCAAAATTACCAGTGTTGAGAAAAACGCCTAAAACTTTTTCAGCAATCAGCCGATAGAAAACACTAATTGAATAAAATATTTATGGGTTGTTTAAGATGTTTTTTTTGGGTAAGGCCGATTACTTATCAGCCCGCCCTCGTAGTTTAAACGGTAAACAGGGCAGTGGTCTTGTCAACAAATTAATTAACCTGTTACCTGTGGAGGCGCATCTTCCTGGGTATAATTTCTGTGGACCTGGTACAAAGCTAGAAACACGTTTTAGGCGCGGCGATCGTGGTATAAATCCGTTGGATGAGGCTTGTAAAGTACATGATATTGCATACGAACAACACAAGGATTTGAGTGAACGTCATAAGGCAGACACAGTACTGCTCAATAAACCTTGGGAACGAGTAAAGGCGAAAGACAGTAGCCTCGGGGCAAGGGCATCAGCATATTTTGTAACCAACATCATGAAGTCAAAGAAAACAAGGGGGCTCGCTCCTGCTCGCTTCGCTCGCCTACCCCCGGCTCGCTTCGCTCGCGGTGAGGTGCGGCTACAGCCGAGCTCGCTCGACAGTAGGATACCAAGAGCCCCACTCTTTTATAAATGTTGATTTTCGACAAATTATTTCTATGGCAGCTATATGATGTATGGAACCGATTTGAACCAAATCTGGCCAGAATGTACAAAACCAACATAAAATCATATTCTTTCAGTTTGGTTAAGATATCTCAAAAAACAAAAAACTTTTTCTTACTTAAACTTGATATTCGGCATAGCGTCTGTATGACAGCTATATGATATAGTGGGCCGATTCGGACCAGGGTGTATAATACTAGCCCAGATGAATATTCTATCAGTTTGGTTACGATATCTCAAAAAACAAAAAACTTTTTCATACTAAAACTTGATTTTCGGCAGAGCGTCTGTATGACATCTATATGATATAGCGAGCCGATTCGGACCAAATTTGGTCAGGGTGTATAATACCGCCTCAAATATATATCATGTGAGATTGGTTGAGATATCTCAAAAATTAAAGAAGATTTTCAAACAAAAACTTCATTTTCGATGTATCGTTCCTATGATATAGCTGTCCGATCCAAAAATAAAAACAAACTTGATCTGCGTACGGTATCCAGGAACCTACATACCAAGTTGAAGTCTCTAGCTCTTATGGTTTCTGAGATCGACGCGTTCAAACAGACGGACAGACAGACGGACATGGCTCAATCGACTCGACTGTTGATGCTGATCAAGAACATATATACTTTCGGGGGTCTGCCACGCCCCTTTCTGCCTGTTACATACATTCTGCCAAATGCATTATACCCTTTTTTGCCCAATTTTAATGGGCTCAGGGTATAAAAATTCGGGATGGGGGTGAAGAAGAGGGTAAAGCGACATGGAAAGAAGCAAATGAAGAGCTTAGCATCTGTTGTTAATGATGCTAAGCATACATTGAAAAGGCAAAAACCGTCAGATATTATGAATGCAATTAAGATTGCACGTAAAGCAGTATATAAATCAATGGGTCATAAGAAAAATAGTTCCTCGCATAATTAATGTACCTAAAGTTGGAGGCTTTTTACCACTAGTTCCAATTCTGACTGCACTAAGCGCGATAGGTAGTCTAGCCTAGCCTCTGGTAGTGCAGCTATTGCAAAGGCAATAAACAATGCAAAGGCGGCAAAAGAACAGCTGGATGAGAGTAAGCGACACAATATGAAAATGGAGGGAATTGCCTTGGGTGATGGAATGTACCTGAAACCATATCGTAAAGGTTATGGATTATACCTCAATCCCTTTAGAAAAGATTCTGGAGTAAAGAAACAAAAAAACTATTAGGTAGGCTATCCAAAAGAGCGTTAACAAATTTAGACATTAAAAATTTTGCTTGCAAACACATACCGCATTTTCGAGGCGTATTTATGAAAGACTCACTACCAGAATCACCTCATAGTCAGGAATGTGGAGTCATAAGCCTAGGTGATTCATCATCAAGTGGTACGCATTGGGTAGCTTATAATAAAAAGAAAAAATTTGTGAAGCACTTTGACAGTTTTGGGAACCTACAGCCACCAATAGAAGTTATCAAGTACTTGGGAAATGCAATCAAATACAACTATGAGAGAGTGCAACTGTGACCACCTGTGTCTCAAATTTTTGCTATCATTCAAATAAACGGTTGAGATGGGGTTTAATAGATTGTTAGATCACTTATATCTCAAAATAATGTGAGAGTGTTTTGTGATTGAATTTATATATATACACACTAATACAGACATACAAAATAATGTGTGTGTGTGTGCAATGGATGAGCTATAAAAGATGAGCTCAAATTGGTTCAACGCACACTCAAAGTCATCACTTCAGCCGGGCAAGACGATCAGCTTTACAACACCAACTAAACAAGGACAAACAAGGCAACACTATCAACTTCAGCAATACCAGCTCAACAAGGACTTCAATATGAATCAACCCCTTTTCGGAGATAGCGAGCTGGAAGCATATCTGGAGGAAGAGCAGAATTGTGCTCAAGTTCTCAAGGACTTCAACGGACGAGTACAGAAACCGCTACTATCCAAAACCAAGATGACAATGGAACAGCCTATCCCATTCTCAGGGCTCAACGAAAGAAAACCAGGATTGGGAATTCAATTGCTCTCGAACTTGATCACTACATTCTGTATCTACCGGAGAGATATTCAGGCAATAAAGATATTGAGGCAATAAAGGATAAAAAGTATATTATTGTCAAGAAAAACGATGAAAATCTCTACTTAGAATTAAAAAAATCCTATCAAAATTTGTAATAAACAATTTTAAATAAAATAATTGATTTTAATTACAAATTTATTGTTCTTTTTAATGGGTGGGATGTAAATGTTTCTGATATCTGTTATAAATATAAATTGCAACACATTTGTTTGACAGTATTACATGATGTGTGATAACATACACGACGAGCATGTACACAATTGGGAAAGATTATAGTCGAGATCCCGACTATAGGATACCCGTTACTTATTTCATTACAATATATATAAAAGAGCTTTATAGAAAATTTTTTTAAGAAAAAGAGATTTTAGACAAATAACTATTCTAACTAAAATATATTATTATATGGTCTAACTCCCCTATTGGTCCATGCCTTGTTGCTCAAATTACCTCCTCGCCGCGCGCTTTAGTTTGCCACCCAAAGGGTATTAGGTGACAATCCAGGAGGAACCACGTGGAGGTAGTGCGTCAACTTGAGAATAGCAGGGACCAAGGATCATGCTGGCATGAATGCAATAAGTCATTTTGCCTTGTATGCTATCCCCCATCCTCCCTCCTAACAAATAACCATATAATAATAATAATATATAAATAAATAATAAATAAAATGTTTGCTTAATAAAAATTTGCTTAAATATTACTTAGCTTTGAATACACCGTTGAGAAAATTATTCAGATATTTATAAATACCTATTTAATTTCTCTAAGGTGGAAGCTCAGTTGCAGTGACTATAATTCCGCTATGATAACTATATAATAATATAATAATAAATAAATAATAAAAAGTAAATAAAAAAGTTTGCTAAAAAAAAAAAATTGCTTAAATATTACTTAACATTGAGTACACCGCTGAAAAATTTATTCAGATATTTATAAAGACGTATTAATTTTCTCTAAGGTGGAGGCTCAGTTGCAATGACTATAATTCCGGGCCCTACTGTCGGAGGTATTTGAAAATGCCCAATCAATATGGGTATTACCATTTGTTGTGGATGTTGCTAGGTCTAATAACGAAGTACAACCTTTAGAATTCACTAAGAAATCAAAGATTCTTCCACAACAACCTGTCATCGAGTGAAGACATAAATTGAAATCGCCTAACACAAATAAGTCTGTATTTAATAGGGAATGCCTTTCAAATAGTTCTTTAAACTCCCTTTCGAATTTAAGTAACGGATAGGTTAGACTTTTGTAGACTATTAAAAATCCAAATGATCTGTATATGAAAATGGCATATTCAATTACTGGAGAAGACAAGTTCCTACTATTAGCATAAATGCGATTATAGTAGAAAAACTGATATTCTCAAAAATATCAGTTCTAATGAATATGAGAATGCCTGTCTTTGGTCGATTTCCGTGAGCTAAGGACTGGCAATCTAGTCGCACTGCTGTAGTAAAACCAGGAATATTGTATGTTTCGTTTGAGTATGTAGAAGCCTCAACAAAACACAAAATAGAAGATTGGAGCATTAGCAGATCTGCACACACATCGTTAATGTGGCAGTGCAACCTTTCCGTGTTATGAAAGAAAATATTCAAACTTGAACTATTAAGTAAACAGTTGTTGTGTCAACTTCTTCAGGTTAACAACGACTTTTGGTTACAACTGCTTTATATTAGCAACTGCTTCAGGTTTAAATCAAGTAGCAACTGCTTCAAGTAAAAAAAAAAATTTAAACCTTTCTGGCTTACAAAATACTGTATGAGATTTATTATGCAAAAACGAAAATTGTGTCTTTTGTTGGTTTATTGTCAATATGACATCTCCAACAAGCAACAACACTTGCATAAATGCAAGGAGCATGGTTTCTCCATCTTCAGAACCGTTTCTGCTAGTTGACCAGCATTTCAAACTTAATGTCATCTTTTTGTCGCTAAAACCATTTGGGAATTATTTGGCTCAAAAATGAACAAAAAGTTTGGATGCCATTTTAAACAGGTGAACAGGTGACATGACTCAACCAACAACATACAACACTCGCATAGAAGCATGAAGCATGGAGCATGACATGGTACAGTTTATTCAAGAGATGCCACTCCCTATCATCAGTACCATTTGAGATGTTCCGACTAGCAATTCAAGCCTAATGTCATATTTGCGTTGCCAGAACCAGTTGAGAATTTGAAGCGTTCTTATAAGGTTTAACAATACAAAACCTATTGCATACTCTAGGGAGCACCTGTTGCTTCAACAACTTAGGCACGCAATAACTGCTATTCTACTTGTCCGATATAGTTGCGATTCAGTGGGATAATATATAATAGTAACAGGTATCGGTTATTACCACAAAAAACCAATTGAATGTAAAATTGTAAGAGTGGTGGTTTTTCGCGATTTGCGGTGGCGGAGGGGGCAGTGGCTTAAATTTGAAACAAACTTGATCTGCGTGGGGTCAATAGAAATCTGTGTCCCAAATTTGGTTACTCTATCTCTTATTGTCTCTGAGATCCGTGTGTTTATACAGACGGACGACCGGTTTTTCGCGAATTACGGGCGTGGAAGGAGGCGGCTCAAAAGTTTAAAACAAACTTGACCTGCTCCAACGCATTTGTGATCTGCGTGTGAAAGTTTGGTTAATCTAGGCGCTCACACAGACAGACAGACGGACTGACGGACGGACGGACATGGCTATATCGACTCGGCTGTTGATCAAGAATATATATACTTTCGGGGGTCTGCCACGCCCCTTTCTGCCTGTTACATACATTCTGCCAAATGCATTATACCCTTTTTTACCCATTTTTAATGGGCTCAGGGTATAAAAACTGTTGTGGGGTTGTACATTGATAGTGATGGTAATTTGAATGCTCAAAAGAAACGAATAGAAAATTGTGTGACACCAATCGATAATAGAGATTTGGTAATTAACGAATACGTTGACAAAAACATTGAGAACTTATGGAATATTCTAATGACAATGATGTCTCAACCACTTAAAGATTATGTTGATGAAAGTAAAAAAGGCTTGAGAAACGAAATAAATATGAAAATAACTCAAGCACTTAATATTAAAATTGGAAATTTGGAAAGCATAGTTATTTGGAGCAGGCTGTAGATAGTGTTGAGAAAACTTTCACAACTACTAAATCCCAACAGCATAGTCTTGAGGAATATACCTATAAATATGCGAGTATCCCAAAACCTAAACCTAAATAATTATCAATAATTATTAGAATATGAGTAAACGAAATATAATTAATGAGTTACATGGACCGTCACGCAAGAATTTCCAACGACGTAGAGTAGTCACAAAGGGAATAAGCGATCTATGGCAGGCGGATTTGGTTGAAATGGGAGCGTATGCTAAGTCCAATAATGGCTATCGATATTTGTTGACAGTAATAGAAGCACTAAAATCAAAAACCGTTAAAGATGTGACTCATGCAATGGAGAAAATATTTAAATCTGGGCGTGGTGCTCCCAAGAACCTGCAAACAGACGACGGAACCGAGTTTTTCAATAAACAATTCAAGGAGTTGACAAACCCAGTTCAACATCAATCACTATTCAACATACAGTACGCTGAAAGCATCAATTGTTGAAAGTTTCAACAGAACCTTAAAAGAACTAATGTGGCGAGAATTCAGTTTCAATGGCACATATAAATGGATTAATATGTACAAAAATTTAATTGATGACTACAACAACAATGTGCATAGAACCATAAAAATGAAACCAATTGACGTGAATTCATCCAATGAAAAACATATTCTAAAGACGGCAAACAACTACATGAAGATATTCACCGGCAACAAATTGCGTAATGGAGACAATGTACGTATCAGTAAATACAAGCATGTATTTGAAAAGGGCTACACACCAAATTGGACAACTGAAATTTTTAAAATTAGAAATGTGAAATATACATATCCAACAACATATTTACTAGAAGACTTGAAGGGGAATCCGATTGAAGGTTGTTTCTATAGAGAGGAACTCAAAAAGACTCGATACCCCGACGCATATCTAGTTGAAAAAGTGTTGAAACGAGACGGAAAAAGGGCATTGGTGCGCTGGTTGGGCTTCCCGAAGAGTGAAGATAGTTGGATCGACGTCAACAAAATTTTATAAATAAATTTATAATAAACCTAAAACATGAAGAACAATTTTACAATAATAATTTAAATACAAACACAAAAATACATGTTGTAGATTTTAATTAAATGTATAAAAAATTTTATTATAATTTTTTATAAAAAACTTATATATAATTTCATTTACATTTTTATATAAAATTTATGTTATAAATCTAACATTTTATATTAAACAATTTTTTATAAACATTTTCATATTAAAAATAAATACATTGTTCAATAAAAATAATTTTAAAGTCTTATAATTTCTATGGTTGGTGGGATTGATATTCATCTTGGTGTAATTTAAGTTCAAGGTCTGCATACTTTAACTCAAAATCAGCATTATCTCTATTTATTTTACATAAATTTAGCTTAGCTCTCTGTTCTACGGAAAGGAAATCATACTTATTTTCTAAGTCACGTGCTTGAACAGCCAAGTATGATGATTCTCTAAATAAAAATTCTACATTTAATTGAAGTTCTTTTTCATTTTAAAAGAATTCCAAATGTCTTCTTTCTACTAATTTATAGTGGTTATATGCATATGTGGAATATTTATCGTTTTTAATTGAACGCTTATTGTCTTTATTATCAAGGATTACCTTGTTAGACTGATAAGTGCATATAGTATGGTCTATGTATCTAATCATTGTCATTTTCCCACATTTTGCTTCACCTGATTCTAAACATTCTTTATAATGTTCAATGTTTAACTTGTCTAAAGACGTTCTTTTTACACCCTTTGACTTCTTAAAGGATTTCTCAATATTGTCAATTTTATAACAATACATTTTGGGACGAAGACCTACAAATTCCAACATGGGTTTACCATTAAGCTCATCCTTGAAATAGCCCAATTGCTTTTTATTAACTTTTTCGAAATTATACAAATTAGCCTTTTCATCAGAATAATCAGATGTGTCAAATTTTAATTTAAGGTCATTTCGAATATCATTGTACAAATCATTAGTTTTTATTGTACAAATAAAACAGTCTGTATCCATGTAATTCAATTTTAAATTTTCACCAAACTTTGGTTTCATGTAATTATAATGGAAATCATACATTTTCCACTTTGACAAGTCTAGAACAGTGAAACTAAATACATTGGTTTATTTAAAGTAACTCTTAATCTATTCATTTGTATGGCATAAAAGTTCTTATTTATTCTTGCTGAACTATGAAAGTTGGGCCTACTAATTAAGGCTCTAGCACAAAGTCATTTGCGACCTGCTGTAATCGTTTGTGCTGGCTCCCACTCACTCACTAGTCGCACATCAACCCTCTTCTCTACATTTTCCATGGTTTTGCTATAAACTGCATTTTTAAGTAATTTGAAAAAATCTTTTTCAAACGAATTTTTCGCCTTGGCTCGCAGTTCAGTATTGAGTTCAATATATTTGCTAAGCCAAGCGATTTGTCTAAAGCATATACCTCTATGAATTTTTTTCAATTGTAATCCATTACCTAAACATTGTTGAAGTTCACGGTAGTGTGTGAGAAACATATTTGTTTCTCACAAAAATATACAAGTTATTTCAGCAGCAACGATTTGAAACCCCCTTCAGCGACGCCCCTGGAACATGTCACCGTTATGGCGACGGTTTAACCCCCTCAGCGACGCCTCTGGAACACGTCACCGTTATAGCGACGCTCGCGACAGAGGTGCCGTTAGTTTTCGGCTTACAAACAATTGACTGGTGAGTGCATGTGCCGTTAGTTTTCGGCTCACAAACAATTGACTGGTGAGTGCATGTGCCGTTAGTTTTCGGCTCGCAAATGCTTGACTGGTGAGTGCAGGTGCCGTTAGTTTTCGGCTCACAAAGTATAAAAGGGCATGCAGTCACAGATGCGAGTCAGTCTTTTGAGAAGTAGCGAAGTTCAAAGGTAGAAATCTAATTGTCCTCGCGTCTGTCAGGACCTAGCTTAGAATATCCTCGCGTTGCCAGGATCACCAGCCAATTGTCCTCGCGTCTGTCAGGACCTAGCCTAGAATATCCTCGCGTTGCCAGGATCACCAGCCAATTGTCCTCGCGTCTGTCAGGACCTAGTTCAGAATATCCTCGCGTTGCCAGGATCACCAGCCAAGTGTCCTCGCGTCTGTCAGGACCTAGCCTAGAATATCCTCGCGTTGCCAGGATCCCCAGTCAATTGTCCTCGCGTCTGTCAGGACCCAGCCTAGAATATCCTCGCGTTGCCAGGATCACCAGCCAGTTGTCCCCGCGTCTGTCAGGACCTAGCCTATAATATCCTCGCGTTGCCAGGATCACCAACCAATTGTCCTCGCGTCTGTCAGGACCTAGTTCAGAATATCCTCGCGTTGCCAGGATCCCCAGTCAATTGTCCTCGCGTCTGTCAGGACCTAGCCTAGAATATCCTCGCGTTGCCAGGATCCCCAGTCAATTGTCCTCGCGTCTGTCAGGACCTAGCTTAGAATATCCTCGCGTTGCCAGGATCACCAGCCAACTGTCCACGCGCTGTCAGGACCTAATTCAGAATATCCTCGCGTTACCAGGATCCCCAGCCAATCGTCCTCGCGTGGCCAGGACCCCGTCAAGACATTCCGGAGTTGTACTACTAGGATTTCCCCCCCCCCCCCCCCCCAGAGCCGGCGGAACAACCGCACTATAACCGACGACCAAGGATCGAATTGGCAGGACGACGACCGGACCAAGCAGGAGACACCAGCATAATCAATTCACATAACCCTTTCTTGTACAATTAAGAGTCGGCATTGAAGTCGCAAATAAACCACATCATTGAAATATTGAAAATATATCTGAGTTCTTATTTATTCGCAAGTGCTGCAAAATATAAATTTGTTGCACGAAACCCACAACGCCGACCGAGTTAGCCCGGTGAAGCTTTAAGGATCGTTACAAGTGGATAACATAATTTCTATTATTTCCAAGGTCGGCAACTAACTTTTCTTTTTGGCTGTCCTTGTTGGTAATTTAATGCTCGGACAAAACGGGAGATCATTATGCTCATCATGGATAGTTTGCGGATAATCTAAGTCGACTTAAACCCTCGACTGAACCCTCCACGAGGGTGCCGACTGGAAATAACACTCCAATGGTTCGTCTGGGAACTGGTGTTAGCCAAGACATTTGTCGAAGACATGTAGAATGGCTCCTAAATAGTCTTAATGCATGTCTAAAGCTCCTGTCATGGTCCGAGGTAACGAGGGCCGGACTAAGGTGTCATGCGACCCGTGCCGATAGTCAGCCTGGCTGGGGGCCCTTACCAAAAATAGCCCAGTCGTAAACGGAGCGGCCGGATACCTGGCGCCCTCCGGTCGTGATAGCCTTACTTGCATAGTGCGGATCTCTGTGCAGGCGGACCACCCTTTCTCCGCAACTCGTGGGAATCAAAACATGAACTCTATAAACAATACAAATTTCTATAAACAAAATAACAACAATAAAAATATAAAAAAGACAAAAAAACCACAAAAAAATAATAAAAATGACGACGGAATCGCAGGTTCCTCGTCGTCGGCAGCGGCAGACACCGGAGATGGTCACCATGCCAGCCGGTGGACCTTGCATAGCTGGTCCAAGCAAACCCGTATTCCACCCGGGCCTTGGGGTAGATGTAGTGATTCCACCATCTCCTGTCACCAAAGAGGCACAGCAAAGCACTAGTGCGGCAGTGCCACTTTCGGGTGCAGGTGCGATGGGGAAACCTCCAACAGCCAGCGTCGCAAGGAAATTCTGATATGCTGAGAAAAGAACTGCTGGCAACATCCTTCAGCGTCAAAACGCAGGAGCAGAGGCCAGTCCTTCAGCGGAGTGGCTGGAAAAGGTGGCATGGGCCAAGAGTGTGCTACCCGCTTACAGCGAGCAGGCACTAGACTTCTGCAAACGTACATTCATAATACGAATCATAGTAGTGTACACTACTATGGTATAGCTAAAATAGTGTACACGCTTCTCATTGCACTATGTATACAAAAAAAGAAGGAGAATAGGAACACCAAAATAGGAACACTATGCGTTTGGTGTACTTGTGTTTGCTATTCACCCTAATTCTTGTATAGCATTCAAAGCGTGGTGTACATGGACTGAAATGAAGTGCATACGAAATAAAACGAAGTGTATAGCGAAACGAAATAAGTGAAGTGAAACACACGCGTGCAAAAAATTTTAAAGGCGGATGCAACAATGAGTTCTAAGGAAAATGTAAGTAAAATTGTTGTAGTTTGTTAAAGTAGAATGTAAAATTAATGCGATTTGTTTCGTTTTAGTACTAAAATGCTGTGTTTAATTATATGTTTGTGATTTGTCTCTTTGCAAGTATTTTTGTAATTGTTTGTATTTGGTACGTATGTAAATGCAAAGCGTTGCCGCTCGCTGTTGCATTTGACCTTGAACAGTCGTTTTCAAAAATATGCCTATACTTACTGTGACTACCTACTTTTTTTTGTGGGTACCTGCGTGAAAAACCCTTTTTTAAATTTTTATAATTTTACATACGCATTTTAATGTGTGTATGACAACTCTTATATATGAATGTACATACGTATGTGCATCTCTTTTTTAAAACGATGTGTTATAAGGTAATAAAAAAACTATATATATTAATTTCATATTCTTTATAAGATTTCAATTTTAACTGAAAACACTGATTGGAAGTCAGAAAATGCAGTCATCAAAGAGAAGTTGATGAAAGGTGATTACACACTTTCGCAAAAAAGAGGACGGAGCAAGGTGTGGGACACCTTTGCGAGAATCGAGTGCGAAAATGGACAGGAGTTGGATGGCATAGTTGCTTGTAAAATGTGTTCCAACATTTATAAATTTAATAAGACAACATCCAACTTAGTCAAGCATAGATGCTACATGATGGCTAATCGCAATAAAAATATTTGTCCTCAAGTTGAAGTAGATTCGGACACCAAAAAAAAGGGAACACAAATTGTTACTGAGTGGGTCGTAAAAAATGGACGATCCTTTAACATTATCAATGACTCAGGCCTTAAGAAACTAGCTCAGTTCCTTATTAAAGTTGGTGCAAATTTTGGCGAGAACATAAATATAGAACATTTATTGCCTCATCCAACTACGGTGTCACGAAACATTTCACATCTATATGCTTTCCACCTTGATGGGGTAAAAAAAGATGTGCAAAGGATAATAAATATTGGATACAGCCTTACCTCCGATATATGGACAGATAACTATTTGCGCACATCGTACTTGTCATTAACAATGCATTATATAACGGACGGAGCAATGACGAATCGTTTACTGGCAGTTAAATCAATGAAGGGAGTTTCATGCACTGGTAAATATACAAATCTGATTAGTGACAGGCAATATTTAACTAAAATATTTTTCAGGAGACAAGATCAAGGCGAAAATAAATAAGATTCTTCGTGAGTTCGGATGTGACGTTGAAACTGATGACCCAATTATGGTTACGGACAGAGGATCCAACATGAAATCAGCATTCAAAGATTTCAATCATATTCATTGCGTCGATCACCTTTTGCACAACATCATTGAAAGCACAGTAAAAGGAGTCCCCGAGTTGCTGGACATGGTGAACCAGTGCAGTAAATTGGTAAAATATTTTAAGAAGTCCGGCTTAAATGCAACTTTACCAATTTCTTTAAAGAGCTACTGCCCAACTCGGTGGAATACCGTGTATAATTTATTAAATTCTATTAAAGATAATTGGATAGACATTTCTAACATGTTGCAAGCAAAGCATGAAATTGACAGAATTCAGGATATTCACCTAAACGATTTATCATCAATTGTTTCCCTACTGGAACCATTTAAATCATGTTCAAAGACACTAGAGGGCAGTACTTATTCAACGTTACATTTAGCCATACCACATATAAACCATTTAAAAAAAGTATGCTTAATAGACAATAATGACGTCGAAGTGGTAAAGAAATGTAAAAGTATGTTGTCCATTCTGCTAAAAACGGTCGTAATGAACAATTTATCCGCATTGCATAATATTGCAGTATTTTTGTTTCCTCCAACAAATAAATTGTCCCAGTTTGATGAGGCAGAAAAGAAACAAACAATTGATGACTGTCGCGAAGTCATGAAGCAGTTTTTAAATATTACGACAAATAATACAGACTTATCAGTCAGTAAGTCAGTTAACACAATTTTTGCAGATTATATTCAACCTTGCCAAAACGGGTCCTTTGACCAAATGGACATAGAAATCCAATGTTATAAAAATGTGAACATTTCATTTAGCGATGAATTTAACGTTTTGCAATGGTGGGACAGCAATAAGGAACAATTTCCTATTTTGTACAAAACAAGCTGCAAAGTTTTATCAGCTCCCGCAAGCAGCGCGGCATCCGAAAGGGCATTTTCAGTTGCCAAAAATTTAATTTCAGACAAACGCTGTAAAATTGCACAGCAAGATGATATGGTGAATAAAATCATGTTTTTGCATTCTAATATAGATAATATTAATTTTAATTTGTTAGACATTTAGATATTAAGTCATTATAAGTGAAAATGTATGAATAAAAATTAAATTTATGTTTTTTAGTTTTTATAAAATGATAATGTATGAATAAACATTAGATTTATGTTTTTTAGTTTACATAAAATATGGACAATAATTACATTGCAAGACATTTAATGAAATAAATACATGAATATGAATACTACAACAATTAGTCTATTTTATTTAAAACAAACTTAATAGTCATCTTTTTAATTGTATTTATTTTTTTTTAATCACAAACACAACTGGTGGACTAATTAAGCTTTCATAAAAATTTTTCAATTAAAGTAAAGTATTATTTGGGCCTCTTGATTTGTTTTTTACTACATTTTTTAAAATTTTATTTTGATTATTAATTCATATATGTACATACTTAGGGAAACACTGTACACGCGCTTCATACTACTATGCACTAGTAAATAGTAGTGTACAGTGTCTGTTCTGTGTGTACACATAGCATAGCATACGATTTTTTGTGTGCACGCGAGCGTTGGAATAGGAACATTGCTATTCCTACTTTAGTGAATGCATAAAAATTGGCATTCACTATTCAGTGTTCCAAAAAACGTGCATGTTGTTTCAGCGTGAATGTTTCATTCGCCGTTTTGATTCCATTCATGCAGAAGTCTAGCAGGCACCCAGGGCGCAAGCAATGGCTCAGGCAAAGAGACAGCGATCTCAAGAGACTCCTGGCCCATCCGCCAAGAAGTCAAGGGTTCAGGTGGGCAAATCCTTCGCCCAAATCGCCAAGGAACGGATCCTCATTGGGCGGGAGGATTCCCAGAAACCAGTGGAAGTGGGTGGAGACGGCACTGGCCATCCGCTGCTTCGAGATGCTGGAGCAGGAACCTGGACCACCACCGGTCTGCAAAGATGTCGGGTGGTATCAGGGTAGCGTGAAGGTTAAAGCTTGCGACGATGAGAGGTCTGCAGAGCTCTACAGAGCGGCAGTCTCCAATATCGGCGAGGTGTATCCTGGAGCCAAGCTGGAGGCTGTAAAGTGGAGCGACATTCCGGTCCGGCCCAGGGCCAGAATGTGGATTCCATCCTCCATCAAGGAACCGGAGCGAATCGTTAAGATGCTCCAACGATGCAACCCGATTCTCCCCACTCACGACTGGAAAGTTGTGAAGGTAGAGGAGATGAAGGGTCCAACGAACCAGGTCGTGTTGATTCTCAACAAAGAATCGCTCGCCCCAATTGAGGCCGCTGGTAACGAGCTGAACTTCGGTTTCAGCTCTGTTTCCATTCGGGTGTATAGGTCGGACACCGCGGCCGGTATGGATTCTTCTGACATGCCAGTCGAGGAGGACATAGCGGCAGAGCCAGAGGATCCGGAGCATAGCGACGCTGAACGCGGCTATATTTCCGATGCGTCCACCATAACGCGGGATCTGAAGGCAATGTGCCAACTGGGTGAAGGAGAGGCCACCTCGGATGTAGCGTCGGACGATGAGGACGCGAACGTGACAGTGGTGGAGGGACCATCTTCAGATGTCTGTAAAGATTCTGAAGATAAACCTCCACCACTGTAAAGCAGCCTCCGCTGCACTACTACTCCGTCTGGCTGGAGACGGAGCCGACATAGTCCTAGTCCAGGAACCCTGGTTGATTGGTGGTAAGGTTTCTGGACTAGGAACACCAGACTACAAGCTAGTAGTTGCTGAAACACAAGGAAAAACCCGTACCTGTATTCTTGCAAGAAAACACATGCATATTTTCTTGCTTCATAATTTTAGCAATGAGGACAATACGGCAGCGAGCCTGGAACTCCAGCCAGCTCCGATAAGGTTGCTGTCCTGCTATATGGCCTACGATCACCCGGACCCTCCTCCAGAAGACGTCACGAGAAGTCTAATAAAAGACTGCGAAACGCGAAGTATCAACCTTATCATTGGATGCGATGCCCATGCACACCATACCCAGTGGGGTAGCACGAATACAAACACAAGGGGTGAGTCACTCCTAAACTATATCCTCAGTACTAACCTAGTTTTAGGCAACAAAGGTTGTGAACCTACTTTTATAATCAAGGACAGGAAGGAGGTCATTGACCTTACCCTGGTATCCTATCCTCTATATGATCTAATCAGAGACTGGAAAGTGGCAGACTCCTTCTCTGATCACATATACATCGAATTCTCCCTCAACTTGAGGCACTCTAAACCATTACCTTTTATCAACTTGAGAAAGACCAAATGGCCATTATTTACTGCTATCCTTAAAAAGGCTATCCCAGAGGTAGCACCAGAAGGACTTCAATCCACAGAGCGACTAAGTTACCTAGTAGAAACCTTTACTAAGGCTTGCAACTCTGCGTTCAAGTCTGCTTGTCGCATCAGCAGACCTAAAAGGGGAAAGAAACCACCATGGTGGAATCCCAACCTACAAGAACTTCGCAAGAGCTCGAGAAACCTCTTCAATCAAGCCAAGGCTGTTAACGCAGAAGAATCTTGGCTCAATTACAAAGACGCCCTTTTAACATACAAAAAGGCGACACGACAAGCCAAAAGAGATTCATGGAGAGCTTTCTGCTCTGACATAGAATCAACACCGGACGCGGCCAGACTGAGGAAGATTTTATCGAAATCTGCCCCCACTCTTGGATACCTCAAAAAAGAGGATGACACCTGGACTACATCAAGCGAAGAGTCGCTAGATGTACTCTTAATAAAAAAGCACTTTCCAGATTGCAAAGCAACCAATCAAGGTAGATACCAAGCCCCTACTGAGGTGCCCATCATTCCCTCTCTTCTAAGCAAACGCAATATAGCCTGGGCTATAAGCAGCTTTAAACCGTATAAGTCACCTGGACCAGACGGCATTTTTCATGCTCAACTACAACAAGCAGGAGACACTGCCATAAACTGGCTACAATCTATCTTTCTAGAAGTTCTCAAAACTGGCCATATCCCTGACGCATGGCGAGTCTCTAAAATAGTTTTCATACCAAAAGCTGGCAAATCATCCCATACCACAGCAAAGGACTTTAGACCGATCAGCATGTCGTCATTTATGCTCAAAGCCTTCGAGCGACTCTTGGCTCTTCATCTAAGAGCATCCATTCCCCCCATCTCTTGTCTAATTCTCAACACGCATATCGGAAAGGCAAATCGACGGAAACAGCTTTGCACTCCGTAGTCGCCACTATAGAAAAATCCCTTTCGCTCACTGAATACTCCCTCATAGCCTTCCTAGACATCGAGGGAGCTTTTAACAACGTCGTCCCGGAAGCTATCACTGGAGCACTGACAAACTTGGGGATTGAAAGCCGGCTAGTGGGACTCATCGACCAATTGCTCACAAGCAGGGTCGTAACGTCCACACTTGGCTCTTCAACACTCTCCAGGTTCGTCAGAAGGGGAAAACCTCAAGGAGGGGTTCTATCTCCTCTTTTATGGAACCTAGCAGTCAACAGGCTGTTATGCGACATAGAGGGTGGAAGCTGCCAAGTGGTTGCTTACGCGGACGACGTAGCACTTATTTTCACGGGAAAATTCCCTCAAACACTATGCGACTTGATGTCAGTCAAGCTACAAAAACTGGTCACCTGGGCCGATGAGTGTGGCCTGGGAGTAAACCCAGCCAAAACGGAACTTGTACTTTTCTCTAGAAAATACAAAATTCCAACTCTAATACCCCCAAAAATAAAAGACTCCGTCCTCTCCTTCAGCGAAAGCGCCAGATACTTGGGTTTAATTCTGGACAGGAAGCTGGACTGGAAAATTAACACGCAAGATAGATGTAGAAAGGCAACAGTTGCACTCTACACTTGGAGGAAAGCGATCGGCCTGAAATGGGGCATGTCGCCATATATCGTCCACTGGCTATACATAGCTATAGTCAGACCGATACTACTGTATGGTATAGCAATATGGTGGCCTGCCTTAACAAAGCAGTCCATAAACAAACAGCTGAACAAAATTCATAGGATGGCCGAAATGTGCATCACAGGTGCTCTCAACACAACACCTGGCGAAGCTCTAGACGACATACTTACGACTTACGACTTACTTACGACAAATAATACAGACTTATCAGTCAGTAAGTCAGTTAACACAATTTTTGCAGATTATATTCAACCTTGCCAAAACGGGTCCTTTGACCAAATGGACATAGAAATCCAATGTTATAAAAATGTGAACATTTCATTTAGCGATGAATTTAACGTTTTGCAATGGTGGGACAGCAATAAGGAACAATTTCCTATTTTGTACAAAACAAGCTGCAAAGTTTTATCAGCTCCCGCAAGCAGCGCGGCATCCGAAAGGGCATTTTCAGTTGCCAAAAATTTAATTTCAGACAAACGCTGTAAAATTGCACAGCAAGATGATATGGTGAATAAAATCATGTTTTTGCATTCTAATATAGATAATATTAATTTTAATTTGTTAGACATTTAGATATTAAGTCATTATAAGTGAAAATGTATGAATAAAAATTAAATTTATGTTTTTTAGTTTTTATAAAATGATAATGTATGAATAAACATTAGATTTATGTTTTTTAGTTTACATAAAATATGGACAATAATTACATTGCAAGACATTTAATGAAATAAATACATGAATATGAATACTACAACAATTAGTCTATTTTATTTAAAACAAACTTAATAGTCATCTTTTTAATTGTATTTATTTTTTTTTAATCACAAACACAACTGGTGGACTAATTAAGCTTTCATAAAAATTTTTCAATTAAAGTAAAGTATTATTTGGGCCTCTTGATTTGTTTTTTACTACATTTTTTAAAATTTTATTTTGATTATTAATTCATATATGTACATACTTAGGGAAACACTGTACACGCGCTTCATACTACTATGCACTAGTAAATAGTAGTGTACAGTGTCTGTTCTGTGTGTACACATAGCATAGCATACGATTTTTTGTGTGCACGCGAGCGTTGGAATAGGAACATTGCTATTCCTCCTTTAGTGAATGCATAAAAATTGGCATTCACTATTCAGTGTTCCAAAAAACGTGCATGTTGTTTCAGCGTGAATGTTTCATTCGCCGTTTTGATTCCATTCATGCAGAAGTCTAGCAGGCACCCAGGGCGCAAGCAATGGCTCAGGCAAAGAGACAGCGATCTCAAGAGACTCCTGGCCCATCCGCCAAGAAGTCAAGGGTTCAGGTGGGCAAATCCTTCGCCCAAATCGCCAAGGAACGGATCCTCATTGGGCGGGAGGATTCCCAGAAACCAGTGGAAGTGGGTGGAGACGGCACTGGCCATCCGCTGCTTCGAGATGCTGGAGCAGGAACCTGGACCACCACCGGTCTGCAAAGATGTCGGGTGGTATCAGGGTAGCGTGAAGGTTAAAGCTTGCGACGATGAGAGGTCTGCAGAGCTCTACAGAGCGGCAGTCTCCAATATCGGCGAGGTGTATCCTGGAGCCAAGCTGGAGGCTGTAAAGTGGAGCGACATTCCGGTCCGGCCCAGGGCCAGAATGTGGATTCCATCCTCCATCAAGGAACCGGAGCGAATCGTTAAGATGCTCCAACGATGCAACCCGATTCTCCCCACTCACGACTGGAAAGTTGTGAAGGTAGAGGAGATGAAGGGTCCAACGAACCAGGTCGTGTTGATTCTCAACAAAGAATCGCTCGCCCCAATTGAGGCCGCTGGTAACGAGCTGAACTTCGGTTTCAGCTCTGTTTCCATTCGGGTGTATAGGTCGGACACCGCGGCCGGTATGGATTCTTCTGACATGCCAGTCGAGGAGGACATAGCGGCAGAGCCAGAGGATCCGGAGCATAGCGACGCTGAACGCGGCTATATTTCCGATGCGTCCACCATAACGCGGGATCTGAAGGCAATGTGCCAACTGGGTGAAGGAGAGGCCACCTCGGATGTAGCGTCGGACGATGAGGACGCGAACGTGACAGTGGTGGAGGGACCATCTTCAGATGTCTGTAAAGATTCTGAAGATAAACCTCCACCACTGTAAAGCAGCCTCCGCTGCACTACTACTCCGTCTGGCTGGAGACGGAGCCGACATAGTCCTAGTCCAGGAACCCTGGTTGATTGGTGGTAAGGTTTCTGGACTAGGAACACCAGACTACAAGCTAGTAGTTGCTGAAACACAAGGAAAAACCCGTACCTGTATTCTTGCAAGAAAACACATGCATATTTTCTTGCTTCATAATTTTAGCAATGAGGACAATACGGCAGCGAGCCTGGAACTCCAGCCAGCTCCGATAAGGTTGCTGTCCTGCTATATGGCCTACGATCACCCGGACCCTCCTCCAGAAGACGTCACGAGAAGTCTAATAAAAGACTGCGAAACGCGAAGTATCAACCTTATCATTGGATGCGATGCCCATGCACACCATACCCAGTGGGGTAGCACGAATACAAACACAAGGGGTGAGTCACTCCTAAACTATATCCTCAGTACTAACCTAGTTTTAGGCAACAAAGGTTGTGAACCTACTTTTATAATCAAGGACAGGAAGGAGGTCATTGACCTTACCCTGGTATCCTATCCTCTATATGATCTAATCAGAGACTGGAAAGTGGCAGACTCCTTCTCTGATCACATATACATCGAATTCTCCCTCAACTTGAGGCACTCTAAACCATTACCTTTTATCAACTTGAGAAAGACCAAATGGCCATTATTTACTGCTATCCTTAAAAAGGCTATCCCAGAGGTAGCACCAGAAGGACTTCAATCCACAGAGCGACTAAGTTACCTAGTAGAAACCTTTACTAAGGCTTGCAACTCTGCGTTCAAGTCTGCTTGTCGCATCAGCAGACCTAAAAGGGGAAAGAAACCACCATGGTGGAATCCCAACCTACAAGAACTTCGCAAGAGCTCGAGAAACCTCTTCAATCAAGCCAAGGCTGTTAACGCAGAAGAATCTTGGCTCAATTACAAAGACGCCCTTTTAACATACAAAAAGGCGACACGACAAGCCAAAAGAGATTCATGGAGAGCTTTCTGCTCTGACATAGAATCAACACCGGACGCGGCCAGACTGAGGAAGATTTTATCGAAATCTGCCCCCACTCTTGGATACCTCAAAAAAGAGGATGACACCTGGACTACATCAAGCGAAGAGTCGCTAGATGTACTCTTAATAAAAAAGCACTTTCCAGATTGCAAAGCAACCAATCAAGGTAGATACCAAGCCCCTACTGAGGTGCCCATCATTCCCTCTCTTCTAAGCAAACGCAATATAGCCTGGGCTATAAGCAGCTTTAAACCGTATAAGTCACCTGGACCAGACGGCATTTTTCATGCTCAACTACAACAAGCAGGAGACACTGCCATAAACTGGCTACAATCTATCTTTCTAGAAGTTCTCAAAACTGGCCATATCCCTGACGCATGGCGAGTCTCTAAAATAGTTTTCATACCAAAAGCTGGCAAATCATCCCATACCACAGCAAAGGACTTTAGACCGATCAGCATGTCGTCATTTATGCTCAAAGCCTTCGAGCGACTCTTGGCTCTTCATCTAAGAGCATCCATTCCCCCCATCTCTTGTCTAATTCTCAACACGCATATCGGAAAGGCAAATCGACGGAAACAGCTTTGCACTCCGTAGTCGCCACTATAGAAAAATCCCTTTCGCTCACTGAATACTCCCTCATAGCCTTCCTAGACATCGAGGGAGCTTTTAACAACGTCGTCCCGGAAGCTATCACTGGAGCACTGACAAACTTGGGGATTGAAAGCCGGCTAGTGGGACTCATCGACCAATTGCTCACAAGCAGGGTCGTAACGTCCACACTTGGCTCTTCAACACTCTCCAGGTTCGTCAGAAGGGGAAAACCTCAAGGAGGGGTTCTATCTCCTCTTTTATGGAACCTAGCAGTCAACAGGCTGTTATGCGACATAGAGGGTGGAAGCTGCCAAGTGGTTGCTTACGCGGACGACGTAGCACTTATTTTCACGGGAAAATTCCCTCAAACACTATGCGACTTGATGTCAGTCAAGCTACAAAAACTGGTCACCTGGGCCGATGAGTGTGGCCTGGGAGTAAACCCAGCCAAAACGGAACTTGTACTTTTCTCTAGAAAATACAAAATTCCAACTCTAATACCCCCAAAAATAAAAGACTCCGTCCTCTCCTTCAGCGAAAGCGCCAGATACTTGGGTTTAATTCTGGACAGGAAGCTGGACTGGAAAATTAACACGCAAGATAGATGTAGAAAGGCAACAGTTGCACTCTACACTTGGAGGAAAGCGATCGGCCTGAAATGGGGCATGTCGCCATATATCGTCCACTGGCTATACATAGCTATAGTCAGACCGATACTACTGTATGGTATAGCAATATGGTGGCCTGCCTTAACAAAGCAGTCCATAAACAAACAGCTGAACAAAATTCATAGGATGGCCGAAATGTGCATCACAGGTGCTCTCAACACAACACCTGGCGAAGCTCTAGACGACATACTTAACGTACAGCCAATCAGGCAAGTAAGCAAAAATATTGCCACCATGATAGCAATTCGACTGAGAGACTCTAACTCTTGGACAGAATGCTCAACAGGACACTCCGCTATTCTTAAGGACAACCAAATAGTTCCTTCCAGAACCGACTACTGTATGCCAATTGAGCATATTGAAACTCCCTTTCAAACAACCATTCCGCGCAGGGAGGAATGGTCATCACATACCCCAGGACAAAGTGGGGCCATATCCTTCTACACAGATGGTTCAAAGTTGAACAATCAAGTGGGTGGAGGGGTATACTCTCAGGATCTAAATATACAGGTCTCTTTTAGGCTACCTGACCATTGCAGCGTCTTTCAAGCCGAAATCCTGGCTATAAATGAAGCCTTAAAACTCCTAAGAGAATCCCAAGTCAATTCGGGCCGTATTAACATATACAGTGACAGCCAAGCAGCTATCAAGTCCATAGAATCGACCACAACTAATTCCACCTCAGTTTCGAACTGCCGCAAATCTCTACATGAGATGGCTCAGCATTTCGACATTTCCCTAATATGGGTACCAGGGCATCAGGACATTACAGGAAACTGTATAGCTGATGAACTCGCCAGGAATGGAACAACAGTACACCTCCTTCCTGACAAGGAGGATACGCGTATGCCTCTGGCGACCTGCAAGCTACTACTTCTAGCCCAATCTATAACAGTTAGCGAAGACCGATGGCAAAACACACACCATTGTCGACTCGTTCTAGTATTCTTTGTAAACTAAGCAGAACAAACTGCTCTGCAGTGACATGACATTGGCTGGTAGGCATCCACGCCACACGGCTGAATGCCCCATACAATGATTTCTGCAGGAGCTGTAGAGACGAAGAAGAAATTGAATCACCCGAACATTTCTTCTGTTCTTGTCCCGCATTGAGTAATAGAAGACTCCACACCCTGGGAAAACCTTTTCTCTCCACTTTAGGTGAACTTGCGTCAATTACACCGCGCAAAATCGCTAAATTTATTCAGTTATCAAACTGGACGCCCTACTGAGTGACATGTCACCACAAAGGTTGAAGGGAACCCTAGATCCGCGGTACCACGATGGGCCCAACTGTGGCCTAAGTGAGTCGTAGAATCGACAGCCGCTCTAACCTAACCTAACCTAAGTCGACTTCTAAAATGTAACCAAAATCAGCATCAATTGGTATATTTTCAATTGCTAGATTTTTGATATCTTCATCGGATAACCATTTAAAGCCATTGTATGGTAGAGGTTGTGACATTGCCCAACCATACAAATTGTTTGCATCTAAATACATTAAAAATGTTGAATCTTTTGATGGATCATAAGTTGATAGGTATTTATTATTTGCTTTGCTATACCTATGACAACATTGAACTAACCCACCACGAATGCCAGATTGGATAAAACTATACATATCTATATCTTTAATTAGTTCTAATTCAATCTTCGTGGTCTTTAGCATGGCCTCCCAAAATAAGCCTGGAGTTGTATAGTAATGAGCTGGGTCAAGGGAATAAATATTCATACAAATTAAGCGGAAATTTTCAAAATCATCAGTTAACAATAAAACATCAGTTTTTAAATACAATTCTAAATAATCTTTCATTGTTGAACATGAAAATTCAGACCAAACTTTTAGTGCATGCATATAATCATTATCAGAACAATCAGTTTCCGTTAGACTACTATAGAACTTTTCTCTTGGTAGTAGAGAAGTTTCTTGCAGCCTACTTTCAGAATCAGAATTGATGAGGTGTCCTTGTTGATCTGCTTTTGACCTGCTACTGATGTTGTTGCTGAGTTCTCCATTTGATCTGCTACTGTTCTTGTTGTTGTTGTTGTCACTGTTGTTAAGCTGTTTTGACCTGTTCTTAAGTTGCTTTGAGCTGTTCTTAACATGTTTTGATATTGTTTTTATACCCGTAACTTATAAAACATAAGTATAAGGGTATATTGTGTTCGTTGGAATGTGCGTAACAGGCGGAAGGAGGCATCTCCGACCACAAAAAGTATATATATTCTTGATCAGCATCAACAGCCGAGTCGATATAGCCATGTCCGTCTGTCCGTCCGTCCGTCTGTCCGTCCGTCCGTCTGTCCGTCCGTGTGAGTGCCTAGATCTCAGAGACCATATGAGATAGAGATACCAAACTTTCACTAAAAGACTTCTATATACCCCACGCAGATCAAGTTTGTTTCAAATTTAATGCACGCCTCCCTCCGCCCCCGCATATCGCGAAAAACCACCACACCCACAGTTTTTGAGATAATACGTTTTTTGTGATTATTAGCGTTATCTATTAGCGTTATCTATCATCCCACTGATTCGCGAATTAAAGTTTTCAGATCAAAACAAGTATTTTCTGTAAAGTACTTTTCAATATATTAAAGTAAGCAACGGGTATCATATGGTCGGGATCTCGACTATAGCCTTTCCCGCTTGTCTTTTTTTTAAATTGTTTATAATTTTTTTTTTTTGTAAATTGTTTATAAATATTTTTTTTTTGGTTTATTTATAATTTTTAAGTATGAGCACTGGAGATCACTTATCACTTCAACGATAAAATTGAACTGATATTTCTAACATTGAGATGCATACATTTATAATATCTTTTGCATACACTCTATGATTCAATGTTGAAGGTGAAACCAGTTTAAATATTTTTATTACAATTTTCTTTCCCTTTCTTTTGGTAGAGGACTACTCCCACTATCTCTGAGCGGAGTCTATTACCTGTTACATCATGATCAAAACCAATGAGATCAGGTTTCATATCAAAAGTCACAGAAGCAAAATACGCAGATTAAAACCAATGAGAACAGGTTTCATGTCACGGGTCACAGAACCAAAATTCCAAAGTTCCCATTCAATTATCATGCTGCAACATGCCCACACATTGATAAAATTCCCATTCAATTATCATGCTGCAACATGCCCATACATTGCTTTGATTGACAGGGGACGTCCCGGCGCCGGCCCTGTGCCTGAACCTTGCCCAACACGTGCCCACCACTTGTTTACTCATAGCAACGCATGCCCCCAATGTAAACAAATGACATTACAATGCATTACAATAGCGTCTCCCCAATTTTGAGCATCAAGAGGTGATAGATTAATCAAACTCACCTGTCACATACTCGCACACGATCACATTTAACAATAGCATCTCCCTAATTCGAACATCGCCAATGACAGATCAATCAAACTCACCTGACACATACTCGCACACGATCACTTGATTTGAACATTTTTCCCCCTTTTTCCCCCTTTCCCCACGATTCGACCCTCGGTTCCCCCTTTTTCCCACACTTTTGACCATTATCCCCACTCTTTCCCACACTTTTCATCGATCAATCAATCACTAATTATTTTAGCTGTCAAAATTTTGACAGGTCTTTGACATTGATTGATCGCCCCCACCCCCAATTTATACCAGAACCCGCATTTTTATACTACTTTTATGCACTAATTATAACAGCCTTTTTCACGTTTTCTACTCAGAACTCTCTCTGTCTATCCCTTCCCTAAAATCCGCTCTTTTCCAATATTTTAAATCGTTAAATTCCTAACCTTACTAATACTAACAAGCGGGAAAGGCTATAGTCGACATCCCGACCATACGATACCCGTTACTTAGTTTAATATATTGAAAAGTACTTTAAAGAAAATACTTCTTTTGATCTGAAAACTTTAGTTCGCCATAACTGTCGTTCTACATGTCCGATCTTAATGCGATTCAGTGGGATGATAGATAACGCTAAAAATCTCAAAAGCTGTGGGTGTGGTGGTTTTCCGCGATTTGCGGGGGCGGAGGGAGGCGTGGATTAAATTTAAAACTAACTTGATCTGCGTGAGGTATATAGAAATCTGTGTGCCAAATTTGGTTACTTTATCTCTTTTAGTCTCTTAGATTTCTTTGTTTAGACGGTTTTTCGCTATTTGCGGGGGCGGAGGGGGCGTGGCTTAATTATAATTATTTTTTATAAGTAACGGGTATAAAAATCAATTCATAAATAAATAAGGGTCATGTAAAAGCTTCGAAAATGTAAAGAGAGATAGCTTCTTAATTTCGGTGGCTTCTTGATTAAATTTTTAAGAAGAAAATAGAACAGATTTTAGAATCTATTAAGTTAATTGCATCTTCTTTTGAAGACTTTCAGTTTGATACCAAAAAGTCTTATCTAAAAATTAAAAGCAATCAACTGAATATTTCGGAGAAGTAAAGAGACAGTTGAGTATCTAATGTGAAATTGAGAAAAATTTTCTATTGACCAGCATTTGCACTTATTCTGAAAGTAAGCAAACTAACTTGGTCAACTAAGGGTGAAAATGTAAAACTGCATAAAACTTTACAATCAACCAATAGATCTGCCGCCTAGACATTGACACTGAAGAAACAACACTATGCCGTTTTGGTTATATGGCTGTGGAGCTAGTTAGAAGCTAAAATAGATTCCTTGATAACCGGCACAGCCAATCTGCTTATAGCAATCTTTGCTTGGGGATTTAATGCCAAGTTTAAGCAATTAAACTCAACCACAGGCCTGCTACAAACAATGGAAAAGTGAAAATTATAATTGTGATAAGAACTATTAAGGGTATTTGTTGTGTCGGGGAGACCGTCGAAGCCTCGAAGTTGGGCGCCAATAAAATTCTTTTGTAGCATGCAACCAAGAACAAATAAAATTGCTGATGTTGGGAAGGTTTAGAATGATGCACGTGTCAGCATCCGGCTATTTTCCAAGTCGGTCGCTCCTTAACCTATGCGAACAGCGCTACTAAAATAATTCTATAAATAATTCACGTGCATGATAATAATAACAAAAACCCATACTCTTAACAGCTATATCACAGATGAAGGGACAGACTGACGGATACTCAAGTAGAGAGAAAAGAATAAAGTTGCCACCAAAAAAAAACTTATGCTTTGTTGCATACAAGTTTTGCCCACCCAACCTATGATCACTCGTCCTAAAAAAAAACATTTTTAGAGTGATCCCTTTGATGCCTTGAAGCTCTAATCTAACTCATTTCCACCTTGCATGACCCTTTATGAGAAAACTCAATTATTATTCATTTCAGCTATGCCGTTTAATAAACATTAAATACTATAAATAGCATGACCTTAAACAAAATATAACCCATAAAACAAAATCTGATTTCTAAATACAAATCTGACGACGATATAATTAAATACAAGAAAATATAAATATATAAATATTATAATATAATCAATAAATAAATAAGCATATAAGAAAATTTAAATTAATATAAAAATATTAAATAATTAAGATAGTTAAATTATTAAAATAATTGCGAGCATTGAAATATAATTATTAAAATTTAAGAAAAATATTTAATTTTAACAAACTTGTAATTAAAAGTGCAGGAATTTTAATTTGAAAAATTAACATTTGTAATGCATGTGAAAATTATTTGAAGTTTTGTTGGACAGTGTAAATTGTAACAGCTGTTACTTTAAATAGGTAACTGAACTAAAGGGTCTCTTACTTTCTTTCTTCTTTCTGCACAGCAATAAGAGAGGTTACAATGACCATAGTCATGATCACTTATATGTATAAACAATCCGGTCGAACTCCAAAAGCGCTTTCGGGAACTCCGTATGCTGTAATAAAATGCATATGTTGTTGTTGCTGGCACAGAACAAAAAGAAAATAAAACGCACAAACGCAATCACACTCTTAATTTCGCTTCACTTCTTTGCGCTCATATTAAAATCTTTTTTTTATCTCTCTTATCTCGTTTATTATGCGCACGACAAGCAAACGAATGAGCGGCTTAAAGAATAGCGATAGTTATTAAGAGAGGGGTGCGGGGGAGAAGGCGAGAATGCATTGCCGTAAGCTTATTGAAAATTTCTTATTCTCTTTGTTGTTATTTTTTTTTTTTCTCTTATTATTTCTTTTGGCTTTGCACGTCTCGTTCACCACTAACGCATAATAAAAACAAAATCCACCAACAAAAACTCAAAAAAAAAACCACAGATATTGTTGCAATAAATAAATTAAAAACCAACACACATTAGCACAAAATTATCATTAATTTTAATAAACTATTTAAGATTATTAAAAATTTTCCTTTTTTTTTCTCATAAAACTGTCTTTGAAAAAAAAAATAAAAAATAATCAAATATGGCGAATTATAATGTCGTCACGATCGAAGATTTACACACTGCCATTTTCCCCGGGATTTTCCCGCCGATTTCAATACAATTTTTCCCGCGAATTCCAACGTAGAACCGCTTGCCGTAGTTAATGCGCGAGCACTGACCGCTGCGCTGCTGACGTCTCGTCTCTATGCCAAATTCGCTTGTTGCCGTCCCTCCTACATTCGTTGGTCGCTCTGAGCGCCAATTGGAGCCTTTCGCATAAAAAAATTTGGCGACTTTTAAGAGAGTTGCTTTATAATGTTCAGCTGTTCCTCTCGGAAAAATTGCGATTAACGCATCGGGGTTAACGACCTTATGTCGGAACAAGCATTTTAATAAAAGAAGAACAACGAATGAGTGGAAGGTATGCGAGTTGCAATTTAATTAGTTACTAAAATAAACTCACCCCCTGGATTTGGCTCGGCAATAATTAATAAAATTTAGGCAAGCCCGCCTTTTGATTTTCTTCTCCTTTGGCTAGTGCACTCGCGTATATATACATATATTTTTTAACTTTTTTATTCTAAGTCAAACGAGTAACTTAAAATATACTGTGTTCACTGCAGAAAAACGTCTGCCTTCTCTGGATGCCAAAATGGAAAAGAAAGCTGCCGGTCTAATGCGAGATCCGGAACTCTCTCTAGGCTGTAAAGACAGTAGCCATATTCGTTTCTTTTTGACAAATTGGTCTGTTAGCAACTTATGATCAGCTGCCCTGCATTTAATAAAAATTATATTTAAATGCAATAAAAACAAGTTTGAAAGATTATAGTCGAGATCCCGACTATAGGATACCCGTTACTTATTTCATTTCAATATATATAAAAGAAGTTTATAGAAAATTTTTTTGAGAAAAAGAGATTTTAGAGAAATAACTATTCTAACTAAAATATATTATTATATGGTCTAACTCCCCTCAAGCGCCGCGCGTATGGGTATTATCATTTGTTGTGGATGTTGCTAGGTCTAATAACGAAGTACAAGCTTTAGAATTCACTAAGAAATCAAAGATTCTTCCACAACAACCTGTCATCGAGTGAAGACATAAATTGATCTCGCCTAACACAAATAAGTCTGTATTTAATAGAAAATGCCTTTCAAATAGTTCTTTAAACTCCCTTTCGAATTTAAGTAACGGATAGGTTGGACTTTTGTAGACTATTAAAAACCCAAATGATCTGTATATGAAAATGGCATATTCAATTACTGGAGAGGACAAGTTCCTACTATTAGCATAAATGCGATTATAGTAGAAAAACTGATATTCTCAAAAATATCAGTTCTAATGAATATGAGAATGCCTGTCTTTGGTCGATTTCCGTGAGCTAAGGACTGGCAATCTAGTCGCACTGCTGTAGTAAAACCAGGAATATTGTATGTTTCGTTTGAGTATGTAGAAGCCTCAACAAAACACAAAATATAAGATTGGAGCATTAGCAGATCTGCACACACATCGTTAATGTGGCAGTGCAAGCTTTCCGTGTTTTGAAACAAAATATTCAAACTTGAACTATTAAGTAAACAGTTGTTGTGTCAACTTCTTCAGTTTAACAACGACTTTTGGTTACAACTGCTTTATATTAGCAACTGTTTCAGGTTTAAATCAAGTTGCAACTGCTTCAAGTAAAACTAGGGGACTCCGCCCCCTGCTCGCTTCGCTCGCGGTGCTACAGTCGAGCATACTCGACTGTCGGAGACCCCGTACTTACTATGGAAATAGAAAAGACTACAAAAATTCAAAAATAATTTGGCCGCTTGATGCTGTTGCAGAGCGTTGTAATACATTTTCGACTACTTTTTTCAATGACAGCTATATGAGATAGTTGTCCGATTTGAACCAACTTCGGTCAGGATATATAAAACCAAGTTATATGCATACTGTAATAGTTAAGTTGAGATATCTCATAAAAAAAAAAGTTGTTCATACTAAGACTTGATTTTCGTCCGATCGGTCCAATGGAAGCTATATTATATAGTAATCCGATTTAAACCAACTTCGGACAGGATATATAAAGCCAAGTTATATGCATACTGTAAAAGTTTTTTTGAGATATCTCATAAAACAAAAAAGTTTTTCATACTAAGACTTGATTTTCGCCCGATCGGTACTATGGAAGCTATATGATATAGTGGTCCGATGTGAGCCAACTTCGGACAGGATATATAAAACCAAGTTATATGCATACTGTATTAGTTTTGTTGATATATCTCATAAAAAAAAAAGTTTTTCATACTAAGACTTGATTTTCGTCCGATCGGTCCAATGGAAGCTTTATTATATAGTAATCCGATTTAAACCAACTTCGGACAGGATATATAAAGCCAAGTTATATGCATACTGTAAAAGATTTGTTGAGATATCTCATAAAACAAAAAAGTTTTTCATACTAAGACTTGATTTTCGGCTGATCGGTCCTATGGAAGCTATATGATATAGTGGTCCGATGTAAGCCAACTTCGGAGAGGATATATAAAACCAAGTTATATGCATACTGTATTAGTTTTGTTGAGATATCTCATAAAACAAAAAAGTTTTTCATACTAAGACTTGATTTTCGCCCGATCGGTCCTATGGCAGCTATATGATATAGTGGTCCGATCCAAAAAAGAAACAAACTTGATATGCCTGCAATATAGACGACTCTACATACTAAGTTTGGTGTCCCTAGCTTTGAAATTGTTCTTATAATTTGGATATGAAATTTTGTTTTTCGATTTGTGGGCGACAAAGGGGGCGTGGCCAAATTTTGAAACAAACTTGATCTGCTTGCAATATAGACGAACCTACATACCAAGTTTGGTGTCTCTAGCTCTTATAGTCTCTGAGATCTAGGTGTTCATACAGACGGACGGACAGACAGACAGACGGACAGACAGACAGACAGACAGACGGACAGACGGACATTGCTATATAGACTTGGCTATTGATGCTGATCAAGAATATATATACTTTATAGGGTCTGCCACGCCTCCTTCTGCCTGTTACGCACATTTTCGTTAAAACAAACCCAGTAGACCCCTGTACTTTTTTTAAGTACGGGGTCTAAAAAAAAATCCTGCTAGTTTGAAATCAATTTAAACCTTTCTGGCTTACAAAATACTGTATGAGATATATTATGCAAAAACGAAAATTGTGTCTTTTGTTGGCTTATTGTCAATATGATATCTCCAACAAGCAACAACACTTGCATAAATGCAAGGAGCATGGTTTCACCATCTTCAGAACCGTTTCTGCTAGTTGACCAGCATTTCAAACTTAATGTCATCTTTTTGTCGCTAAAACCATTTGGGAATTATTTGACTCAATAATGAAAAAAAAGTTTGGATGCCATGGTGTGTTGCTGTTAATTAGTTGAAAACCTCATAAAGTTGATTTTAAACCAACTTTCAATCTCTTTGGTTAGCCACCTGTCATCCTCAATGGAACAGGTGACATGACTCAACCAACAACATACAACACTCGCATAGAAGCATGAAGCATGGAGCGTAACATGGTACAGTTTATTCAAGAGATGCCACTCCCTATCATCAGTACCATTTGAGATGTCCGACTAGCGACTCAAGCCTAGTGTCATATTTGCGTTGCCAGAACCAGTTGAGAATTTGAAGCGTTCTTATAAGGTTTAACAATACAAAACCTATTGCATACTCTCTCTCGCTTGTTGCTTCAACAACTTAGGCACGCAATAACTGCTGTTCTACTTGTCCGATCTTGTCGGATCTTGTTGCGATTCAGTGGGATAATATATAATAGTAACAGATATCGGTTATTACCACAAAAAACCAATTATATGTCAAATTGTAAGTGTGGTGGTTTTTCGCGATTTGCGGGGGCGGAGGGGGCAGTGGCTTAAATTTGAAACAAACTTGATCTGCGTGGGGTCAATAGAAATCTGTGTCCCAAACTTGGTTACTCTATCTCTTATAGTCTCTAAGATCCGTGTGCTTATACAGACGGACGATCGGTTTTTCGCGAATTACGGGAGTGGAAGGAGGCGGCTTAAAAGTTTAAAACAAACTTAACCTGCTCCAACGCATTTGTGGTCTGCGTGTGAAAGTTTGGTTACTCTATCTCTTATGGTCTCTGAGATCTAGGCGCTCACACAGACGGACAGACGGACAGACGGACGGACGGACAGACGGACATGGCTATATCGACTCGGCTGTTGATGCTGATCAAGAATATATATACTTGATTGGGTCGGAGATGTTTCCTTCTCCCAGTTACATACATTCCAACGCCTATATATATATTTTTATTTTTATTTAAAATATTTTTGATTTTCAAAAATTTTTATCTCTTGAAAAATTTTTTCTTTTGTTGCTTCAGCGGTAATTGAAATAAGCGTATAATTCCTTACTTTGCTTATTTTTTTCGGATCCTCTTCCCGGCTCGTCTCATTTTCTTCTTTGGCTGCTTTTGTGCTTCTGACCTCTTTTTACGCCTTAGGTTGTAGTCCTCTATCGTCAGTGGTAGTGGGCCGTCACCTTCCTCTGCAGCGTCCTTTTAAGGCTCTTTCCGTTTCTGGATCGACTCCTCTAATTTTTTGATTTGGCGTGCCTTGTAATCGGCAATACTTATGCGTCTTGAAGTATTTTGTATAACTTGTTGCTAAGTTTTCCTTAGTAGTTCTTCAAATTTTATTGAGAACTCTTCCATTCTCTGCCGTTTTTATTTTTTATTATTTTTTTTTTTTTTTCGTGGTTCACAATTCTCCACTTTTCCAGTGTTTGCTCGTCTTCTCTGTGGTTACGCCGAACCGTTTTTCGAGTTGAGCCGCAGTTTTCTCGGCACAAGATTCCCACGTCACCTGCTTTAGCAATCGTTGACAGGTTCCCGCGCCGCCGTATTTTTGCTTCTGTGGTTCACAATTAACCACTTGTCGGCGTTAGTTTCCTTTCCCTTAGGTTACTCAGAACCTTACTAAGAGTTTGCACCGTAGATTTATCGGATCAGGATTCCCACGTCGCTTCCTTTAGCGATCGTTGACAGGTTCCCGCGCCGCCGTATTTTTGCTGCTGTGGTTCACAATTTACCACTTGTCAGCGTTTGTTTCCTTTCTCCTAGGTTACTCAGAACCATACAGAGTTTGAACCGTAGATTTATCGGATTCCCACGTCGCCTTTTTAGCTATCGTTGACAGGTTCTCGCGCCGCCCGTTTTCTTTTTCTGGCGCTGCTGTGGTTCAATTTTTACCACTTGCTAACGCTTTTCCGTTGATTTTCGATGCAGGATTCCCACGCCGCCCGTTGCGATCGTTGTTAGGTTCCCGCGCCGCCGTTTTTCCAGCTCTGATTCCCACGTCGCTCCTTGTAGCGTCGCTCAGTGCTGTTTCCTTCGCAAATCTGTTTTCTGCACCGCTTGTTGTTGCTCTGCTGCCTTCCGTCCAGTCCCACGCTGCAGTCGCACGTAGTTTAGCCGGAGAATTATGGTTTTTTTTTTTTTTTTTTCCTAGCTGCGCCTCGATGCACGACAGGTGCTATCTATGGAATTGTTTCCGTGATACCGATTAAAGCATCTACTAGAAGTGGCAGTCACTAAGCCAAATTGCTCGAAGGACCATATGCATGCAAATCTGCACTTGAACTCTGTCGCGATGTTAGTCGCAAATTCGGAACTAGTGTGTAAGCATGCTTGCCAATCCCTAACTAAAAACACTCACGCGCTGGTTTAAGAACTGACATCGTTTATTGAATTGTATGGGGTTTTATAGGTTATCTTATGTACTAATTAGACAGAGTTCGATATAGTGTTGACAATGTTTTGGCTTACTCTAATCATTATTTATATGTGATCTTATATACTATTAGGATAAATTTGACATGGTGTTAAAGTATGTTTGACTCCTTCTTACTTATTGTTTCTTATTATTTAGAGTGAGCTTACTATAGTGTTAACGTGTAATTGACTCCTTTCTTTGCACCCTTTTGTTACATGATCTTTCGTACTAGCGTGTATTTCTGAGCGCCTGGATTGCGACCCATGTGGTAGTTCTACGCTGTAGTGACCCTTTCAAGTGGTTTGTCTTCCAGATCTGTCACGCATTTCGAGGGCTGTTCAAGCCATATGTTCATTTATGAACACCTATTCCTAATGTATTATCCACCTATAGCTATATATGACATTTGACATTGAAGAAACATTTTTAGTAACTATTTATTTTCAGCTACTGAATCAATTTATAGACCAAATAGTGATCAAAATGGTATTCCGCATCAATATCTGACTAATTTTGACAGAGTTATGCTTGAGTTTGTACTAGACCTATTCCTAACTTATTATCCACGTATACATCACATTTGAGGTTGATGAGACATTTTTAGTAACTACTCATTTTCACCAACAGAATCAATTTATAGACCAAATAATGATCAAAATGCTATTCTACATCAATAGCTGACATATTTTGGCATATTTATGCTTGACTTTGTGCTAGACCTATTCCTAACTTATTATTCATGTAACTTATACGTGAATTTAGAGGTTGAAGAAACATTTTTAGCAACTACCCATTTTCAGCTGCAGAATCAATTTATAAACCAAATATTGATCAAAATGGTATTCCGCATCGATATCTGACTTTTTTTGGCATAGTTATGCTTGAGTTCGTGCTAGACCTATTCCTTACATATTATCCACGTATATATATATACATAACTTTTGAGGTTGAAGAAACATTTTTAGTAACTACTCATTTTCAGCTGCAGAATCAATTTATAAACCAAATAATGATCAAAATGGTATTACGCATCGATATCTGACTTATTTTGGCATAGTTATGCTTGAGTTTGTGCTAGACCTATTCCTGGCGTATTATCCAAGTATACATGACTTTTGAGGTTCAAGAGACATTATTGGTAACTACTCATTTTCAGCAACAGAATCCATTTATACACTCAGAAAAAAATGCCATACTAAAATTAGGTACGACCGTACTTGAATTTATACCGTTTTGGTCTTCAAATTTTAAGATTACTGTGTACTAAAAATCTTAAATTAAGTATGAATCGATCTCAAATTTAGAATTCTGATTTTCCTTTATTATGGCAAATGAGAACGTTTCGAACTTAAATTAAGTACGTTTTGGATTATTTCTTTTTCATTGTCGCACCTTAGAATTCTCAACTGGTTCTAGCGACGCAATATGACGTTAGGCTTGAATCATTAGTGAAATCAGCTCCTATTTCGAAAGGTCGCTAACCAAGAAAATACACCATTATTAAATGGTATTTAACTTTGGTATTTTTCTTTTTTTTAGTATACATACAAGTGTATGTTTTAAGATTAGAATTAATTGTTTATGACAATTTTTTGTACTTGAAACAAGTACATTTTGGGATAAATTTAAGATTTTTGTGTTCTTAAACTAGCATGTATCGAAACTTTACATACTTGAATTAATCTCAAAACGTACTTAAAGTATCCTGAAAAAATCTCATTTTAAGATTTCCGTACTTGCGAAAACCGAACTTGAATTAAGATTTTTGTACTCAGTTTTAGGAATTCCGAACTTACCCAGCTTTTGAGAACGTTTGTACTTGAAAATCGGCTGTTTAAGTACGGAAATCTTGATTTTTTCTCCGAGTGTAGACCAAATAATCATCCAAATGGTATTATTCATCAATACCTTATTTTGGTGGAGTTATGATTGAGTTTGTGCTAGACCAATTCCTAACGTATTATCCAGATATAGCTATACATGACTTTTAAGGTTTATGAGACATTTTCAGCTACAGAATCAATTAATAGACCAAATAGTGATCAAAATGGTATTCCGCATCAATATCTGACTTATTTTGGCGAAGTTATGCTTGAGTTTGTGCTAGACCTATGCCTAACGTATTATCCACGTATTGCTTTAAATGACTTTTGAGATTGAAGAAACATTTTTAGTAACTACTCATTTTCAGCTACAGAATCAATTTATAGACCAAATAATGATCAAATTGGTATTCTGCATCAATAGCTGACTTATTTTGGCAGAGTTATGCTTTAGTTTGTGCTAGACCTATTCCTAACGAATTATTCACGTATACATGACTTTTGAGGTTAAAGAAACATTTTTAGTAACTAATCTTTTTCAGCAACAGAATCCATTTATAGACCAAATAATGATCAAATTGGTATTCTGCATCAATATCTGCTTATTTTGGCGGAGTAATGCTTGAGTTTGTGCTAGACCTATTCCTAACGTATTATCCACGTATTGCTTTAAATGACTTTTGAGATTGAAGAAACATTTTTAGTAACTACTCATTTTCAGCTACAGAATCAATTTTGTAGTGGCGCTTGTTAAAGGTAATATAAGGAAATCCTCAAAAGTAGGCAACACAATTTTTTTTCTCGGTACTAACAATTTTTGTATGATCCCGAAAGTAGGCAACACTGTACGTTAACAGCAGCGTTAACATTTAGTAGTAGATTTCTTTTTAGTCTTAGTAGTATTTTAGTTGCCAATATTATCAGCGCAATAATATTTTCTTTTATTGTATATCATTATTTGACTGCAAGAAAAAAAAAAAAACAGGAAAATAAACATTAAATAGGTAACAATAATATTAAAATAATAACACTGAATTTTAATATTCGATTTTTATTGCACACCTGCTAATAATATTCGATAATTCTAAAAATGCAGTCTTATTAGAAAATGCATTCCTGATTAGAAATGCACCCTTGGGTAAATTTTTGGTTAGATGCCATTTCCGCCATCCGGACTCGCTCTCTTTTCTAAGCGATCGTCAACCAGTGCGGATGCATTTCTCACAAGTCTCGGCAAAGAAAAAGGTTTTTTCTTAACAACGTGTTTAACATTTAACAATTTTTTTATTGCCGTTAAGCAATAATAATTTTTTATTAACAATTCAATTGTTGTAAAATAAAATTGTTATTAGCAGCCGTCCAATCAAATGTAATTTTTTCATAATTTCTTTTGTGAAAAATTCATATATTAATTAGCATTGGTCCACAGAAGTCTCATAACCTTACAGTGGGTACATGGTGCGCTCTTACAGCAGAAAAAGAAAGAATTCTAATCTCTCTTTGGTGCCAATCCAATAAGGGTAAATGTTGCTTGACATTTGTCCCTTTTGGTACCAGGTAGTAATTGTTCGTTTGGAACAATAAATTCTCTTTTTACACAGATTGGCACCCATACAGAACCCCTTAAGCGCAGCTTCACTGGGAAGCCAAGCGCAGCTGAAAACCTAAAGAAGACAGTTTTAAGACGTCCGCCGAGCAGCAGAAAAAGCAATGTTTACAGTGAAAATTTTGTGCATCGAGTCTAATTTCCCTGTGCTAAGTGCTGTCCTACAAATTAGCAAGTGATGCTACCCAAAAGCAGCCTAATGAGTTGCAAATTTTTTTTGTTGTTTTTAAACTTTTTTTTTTTTGGTAATATTCAAATTTAGTTTTGCTAATATTTTTTGGTGAAAAGCGAAAAGTTGCAGGGCAAATCCTTTTGGAATAAAATGTGTGTTATATATGAATATTATAATGTGAATATAATATATACAAAAAAAAAAATGGATTCAAATTCATATAATATGGTGTTAGTGAAAAAAAATATATATAATATTTAGTTTAATGTGTATCAACAAGCAAAACAAACAATAATGCAGCAACAGTGTCAACAATAATAATTTTCACATGTCATATTCCCCCCCTACTACAAGCGAACATCGTCGAAAGTACTTTCGTCGCTGGATTTTTTTATTGGTAAGCTGGAAAATTTTAATTATTCATATTTTTGGCAATTGTTATATCTTTTTATCCAAGGTAACACTCAGCAGGTTCTCGAGCAACGATGAACAATCTTAAATGCGAACTGCAACTTTTTGTAGTTACTGTAGTGTTGTTGTTTTGTTTTGCATGATCTTTTGCACAACATTGACTGAGCTCACAAGAACCTGAGTGTTATCTTACGGTAAACGTAATTGATAAACAATCGAAGCCCAGTTATGTTGTTGTTGTTTTCTCTGTTGTTTCTGCATTGCCAAAATTGCTAAGAAACATCTGCGCATCGTACAGTCGTGGCACACAATATTAAACGCCAAGTATTAACTTGAAATTTAATAAAAAAAAAAAAACCTTATATTCTTTTGCATCACATTAAAGTAATCATAATAAATTGTTTTTGATAAGTAAATTTAATTAAAAGTTTTGAAAAAAAAAATAAATGAATGAATAAAAAATTTTTTTTTGTTAACGATTGAAACTAAAGTAAAGTTTAAAAAAATAAAATTTTTTAATAATGTTTTAATTTAAACAAAAATAAAAATTAAAGAATTTTAAATAAAAAAATTAATTAATATTAAAATAAAAAATAAAAAAATATTAATATTAAAAGTAATTAATAGTTATTAATATTAATAACTAATAATTAATTCATATAGGAAAAAAATTATATTTTTAAATTTTCTATATTTTTGTATATTATACCCATACATTATATTATTAATAATTCTATCAATACACATATAATTCAATAACCCTTACTTTTCAGCAACTTTTCGCTTCACTTTTGTAAAGATAGAAAAATTTATTTAAGAATTTCCTTTTTTTTCGCTAATAATGAAAAAGCGATATATCGGTAACTATCGGTTACGAAATTAATAAGAAAAATATCGATATAATTTAAAATAAAATGTTTTCTTAATTTTGATAAGGAAAGATAAAACATTTAACTTAGGTTTCAATTAGTTTGTAAATATGCTGTTAATCGTCAGCTCTTTAAATGAAACAATTTATTAGTGTTAATAAAATATTATAATGAAGTCTAACTAATTTTTTTATTATTTCCGGGGATTGTGAAAAGCGGCCGTGATTTAATATGAACGAAGTATAGTGTGCTTAAGGGATCGTCCCGAATATGTTTTGCACTTGGGCGATCATGGCGGGGTGGGGATACTGGCTCCCGAAGGACATCACGGGATAGCTAACACACTGTAAACGTTCATAAATATGGCAAACTTGTCTCTTTCTTTTACTATTTTTGTTTTGTTTGGTTTTTCCTGGCTCTTCTGACAGATAGGCGAATTTCTCCCCCTCCAAAAAAAATAGTACGCGAATTTTTATTAATTAATAATGTTTTAAACGAGCAAGTAGCATCGCGGTTATCCTTTGCGAACCCCCGAAACGCCGACGAGACATAGCTGGAACAAGCGCGTGCACCGCCTTCATTGCCTACAATTACATCAGCTTGACTCAAACACAACACTTCGTTGTATGCTACAATTATTATTAATTATTTGGCGACCGAACGTGTGGGGCCCGATCTGGCAAGCCCCGCTCTAAAATTACTAAAGAGCAAAACTTTCTCTCAGTCGATGACATCTGACTTTAGTCAATCAGAAGAAGCCGTATATCATTTCCTTTGCCCTAGTTTTATTTGTTGAAAGGTTTTGAATTCCTTAGAACTTCAAAATAGCTCAATGGCCGAGCCTTAAAGAACAGCAAATAACGTATGTTCTTTAGCTCAAATTGCTGGATTAGTTATTTCTTCAAAATAGAATCAACGCCGCAATTAATAGTAGCTATTGTGCACTATCCTTGTATTTTTGGTATTTCTGCTAATTTTTTCTGGATGCGGGTTATACAGTGGACGAGTTCTGCGCCCTCCGCTAAATTGAAGCAAAATATCAAAATACCCTACGTAATCTTGTAATTTCAGGATTCACATATCCCTTCCTCTTCTCCGTCTACGTTTTTCTTTTTTTTTCTTAAAACAATTGTGCTAATATTGTCTGCTTCAGGCATAGTTTAATACAGTTGTCTCTTTTTCTTTTTCCAATTGTCAAAATCTTTTTGGATAAAATACTGGGACCTATAATTATTGTCGTTTTATTTTGCTGGTGCGGTTTTTTTTTCAGAACGGCAATAAAAATAGTTGTCTCATTATAAAGTATACCAAAGATTTTTAACTAGGTACGATAGAAGTACTATCGGATACTAGATAGCTCTGACGATCAGGCATATTGCCGTGTGCTATGCGGCTGATCATTGTTTTATCGAAACATCGGTTAGATACTATCGTATATCGTTTATATTGCATCTTAGCAATCCGTTACTTGTTGCTTATTTATGAACAGTGGTAATATTACTCACGAAAGTGGCTCATAATTTCCGGATATATTTATGAATTATTTTGCAGTTAAATATTTTTAATTTTTTTATTTTCTTTTTAAGTACAGTTGTTAATTAATCTCAATACTAAACATACCTCAAGTTGACTCTCTTTCATTATCGAAATTGTGTCAAATCGGTCATGCTTGTAGCTCGTAGCTGTGAAAATTTAGATGGTGAGATTCAGTGCTTTATTTGTCTCAAGGACAACGATCACAGAACTCAACTATTATCTACCAGCTGTAATCACACTTTTCATTGGGTTTGCTTTAATACAAAAGTCACCAACAGAGACATTTGTCCTGTTTGTAGGAAAGCATTACAGTCCTCTACGTTAAGCTTAACGTTCAACTCAGATTTACATAAATCTACGCAGAGTTTACCAGGTTCATCCATGCCAGCCGTCACTAGAGGTCAGTCAAACAAGAATACAGTTGAGCACAGCAATATGGACAGTGCTTCACAGAACCAAGAAGAAGCCTCCAATGTGGCCAATAGAGAAACGTCTCAAAATGTTATCGAACTGCAACAGTCTCTGGCGGAAGTTCTGACTTTGCATACCACGAAACAAACTGAGTTAATTACTCATTCGTTAAATGAAGGATTTAGAAATATAATGTCAGCTTTTGCTTCTCAGATAGCTTCTTCTTCTCACACTCGTACATTACCCTTACAAACAAGTCCACCTATTACGTCTCAAGGCTTGTTAGCACAAACATCTGACACAGCTATGCTGCCAGAACTTGCTAATCAATTACCTTCAAGACCTCAAAATCGAGCATCGTCTGGACTTATGTCTGTAAATAATTCTCTACCTAGACTCTCTCCAGTAGGAACTGAGCTACGTCCAGATCGGATAAGCCAGATTATCACAAACTGGAAATTAAAGTTTTCTGGCAGGTCAGGAATATTTGTTGAAGACTTTATTTACCGCGTGGAGGCACTCACTATTCAAACGTTGGATAGCAATTACGATTTGCTAGCTCCATATATTAGTAATTTGTTTGAGGGGAGCGCTACAGAATGGTTTTGGCTATACCATAAGAGCGTGCACGAAATTAGATGGGAAGAATTGAAAAATGCTTTGCGTGTCCAGTTCAGAGAAGAACGAACCGATGTCAACATCCGAGCTGCGATCGACCGTCGCAAGCAAAAAGAAAATGAATCCTTCGACGAGTTTTACGAAGCTGTCGTGCAGATAGCCGATAAATTATCTGAGCCGTTGCCAGAAGCATATTTGTTAGCGTCGATCCGATCAAATTTGTTGCCAGAGATTCAACACAAACTTCTTTATGAGAATATTGAGAGCCTAATGGTGCGTTCTCACTGGCTCACAAAGCTTCGCAAAGCAGTGTCACAACGTCGCAAAGCAATGTGAACGTCAAAATCTTTGCGATAACAATTTGGACTCACAAAATTGTGACGCTGCAATGTGAACACCAGTGTCACATTGCGTCGCAAACTTTTTGTGACCGAAGCTCTCGCAATTTTGATAAACATTGTTTGAACAGCTGTTTCAGTTGAATTAGCTCAGATGAACCCAATCCCAATTGTGACAAGCACATCGAGCAAGTCGGTTTTTGTTCACAATTGTGAAGCCATTTCGAGGCGATTTCGACAAATTTTATATAAATATGAATGATCACGAGAGGAAGCAGAACTTCTTGCATGTGCAGCTATAGGGCTGTGGCTGCTAGAAGAGGAGGAAGATGAACCAAGGCCAAAGCGCAGATGCTGGGTAGACAAATTAAATTTGACTCGTGGGACCGAGGGAATGACGCCCAGCTGCTCAGAAATTTCGCCCCAGCCAGCCTCTTTAGAATCGCGGTTCTTATATTCCGCGCTGCACATATTGCAGAGGCATGTAACGAGTAACGAAGAGAATCTTCGGGCAATGAAGCAGATGTTCGTGTAACTGAACGAAGGAGTACGCGCTTGCACTTTCGGTTACTTTCTGGTCGGATGGGAGTGGGTATTGTTTCTAAACCTTCAAGATACGTTGCTTCGCTCCTTAGCTTATCATTTTATTAAATTCGCGTACTATTTTTCAACAAGGGGGAGTTAAGAACCTAGGAAGGGGAAACAAGGATAGGTAGGATTCAATGGATACTAAAGAATAAACAAAAGGGACAGAGAAGTGATCTATATTCGACATCGGACTTCTTCTTTTTGTCCTGCACACAATTGTGCATTCGCCCGCCCAACCATGATCCTGAAAAGCCTCATAAAATCTATAAAAAGATCAGGATCCCTAAAAGAAGTCCTGTGTTAGCTATACCATCTCATCCAAACGCTGCATGGTTCCAAATAAACGACAAATTAGCACATAATTGACGTTATAAACATTTTAATCATGACTAATCATACGGAGCACAAAATTCATAATACGAGAAAATTAATATAAAGACAATAATATAATAAATAAATGTAAATTTGGCAAAAGGTTGCAATAGGGACGGATATGAATATGTTCGATAATCAAATTTGGGTACTAATTATGTTTATCATTATCCATAATTATATATAAATATAATAAAATAATATATATATAATACTAGAAATAAGTTAATAAATATAAATAGTTAAATATACATAATAAACATTGTACTGAGATATATAGGTTAATATTTTCCATTATTTGAAAATATCTTAATATATTTCAATATAAACTTAAGTAATCTTTTAATTAATTGGCATTGTTCAACTTTGAAGTTTTATATCTTTGAGTTGCTCATAATCAAAACGAATAAACAGCTGTGAAGCAGCTTTAAGAGCGCACAGCAAGGTCAGCAATTTAAGTGCTCGCGCTAAAGAGAAGCTTTGGCGAGCGCGCAATGTTTACATATGCACAATGTTTTTTGGTAATATTCAAATTTAGTTTTGCTAATATTTTTTGGTGAAAAGCGAAAAGTTGCAGGGCAAATCATTTTGGAATAAAATGTGTGTTATATATGAATATTATAATGTGAATATAATATATACAAAAAAAAAAAAAAATGGATTCAAATTCATATAATATGGTGTTAGTGAAAAAAAATATATATAATATTTAGTTTAATGTGTATCAACAAGCAAAACAAACAATAATGCAGCAACAGTGTCAACAATAATAATTTTCACATGTCATATTCCCCCCTACTACAAGCGAACATCGTCGAAAGTACTTTCGTCGCTGGATTTTTTTATTGGTATGCTGGAAAATTTTAATTATTCATATTTTTGGCAATTGTTATATCTTTTTATCCAAGGTAACACTCAGCAGGTTCTCGAGCAACGATGAACAATCTTAAATGCGAACAGCACCTTTTTGTAGTTACTGTAGTGTTGTTGTTTTGTATTGCATGATCTTTTGCACAACATTGACTGAGCTCACAAGAACCTGAGTGTTATTTTACGGTAAACGTAATTGATAAACAATCGAAGCCCAGTTATGTTGTTGTTGTTTTCTCTGTTGTTTCTGCATTGAAAAAATTGCTAAGAAACATCTGCGCATCGTACAGTCGTGGCACACAATATTAAACGCCAAGTATTAACTTGAAATTTAATAAAAAAAAAAAAACCCTTATATTCTTTTGAATCACATTAAAGTAATCATAATAAATTGTTTTTGATAAGTAAATTTAATTAAAAGTTTTGAAAAAAAAAATAAATGAATAAATAAAAAATTTTTTTTTGTTAACGATTGAAATTAAAGTAAAGTTTAATAAATTAAAATTTTTTAATAATGTTTTAATTTAAACAAAAATAAAAATTAAAGAATTTTAAATAAAAAAATTAATTAATATTAAAATAAAAAAAAAAAAATTATTAATATTAAAAGTAATTAATAGTTATTAATATTAATAACTAATAATTAATTCATATAGGAAAAAAATTATATTTTTAAATTTTCTATATTTTTGTATATTATACCCATACATTATATTATTAATAATTCTATCAATACACATATAATTCAATAACCCTTACTTTTCAGCAACTTTTCGCTTCACTTTTGTAAAGATAGAAAAATTTATTTAAGAATTTCCTTTTTTTTCGCTAATAATGAAAAAGCGATATATCGGTAACTATCGGTTACGAAATTAATAAGAAAAATATCGATATAATTTAAAATAAAATGTTTTCTTAATTTTGATAAGGAAAGATAAAACATTTAACTTAGGTTTCAATTAGTTTGTAAATATGCTGTTAATCGTCAGCTCTTTAAATGAAACAATTTATTAGTGTTAATAAAATATTATAATGAAGTCTAAATAATTTTTTTTATTATTTCCGGGGATTGTGAAAAGCGGCCGTGATTTAATATGAACGAAGTATAGTGTGCTTAAGGGATCGTCCCGAATATGTTTTGCACTTGGGCGATCATGGCAGGGTGGGGATACTGGCTCCCGAAGGACATCACGGGATAGCTAACACACTGTAAACGTTCATAAATATGGCAAACTTGTCTCTTTCTTTTACTATTTTTGTTTTGTTTGGTTTTTCCTGGCTCTTCTGACTGGTAGGCGAATTTCTCCCCCTCCAAAAAAAATAGTACGCGAATTTTTATTAATTAATAATGTTTTAAACGAGCAAGTAGCATCGCGGTTATCCTTTGCGAACCCCCGAAACGCCGACGAGACATAGCTGGAACAAGCGCGTGCACCGCCTTCATTGCCTACAATTACATCAGCTCGACTCAAACACAACACTTCGTTGTATGCTACAATTATTATTAATTATTTGGCGCCCGAACGTGTGGGGCCCGATCTGGCAAGCCCCGCTTTAAAATTACTAAAGAGCAAAACTTTCTCTCAGTCGATGACATCTGACTTTAGTCAATCAGAAGAAGCCGTATATCATTTCCTTTGCCCTAGTTTTATTTGTTGAAAGGTTTTGGATTCCTTAGAACTTCAAAATAGCTCAATGGCCGAGCCTTAAAGAACAGCAAATAACGTATGTCCTTTAGCTCAAATTGCTGGATTAGTTATTGTGAACTATCCTTCTATTTTTGGTATTTCTGGTAATTTTTTTCTGGATGCGGGTTATACAGTGGACGAGTTCTGCGCCCTCCGCTAAATTTTAAAATACTGGGACCTATAATTATTGTCGTTTTATTTTGCTGGTGCGGTTTTTTTTTCAGAACGGCAATAAAAATAGTTGTCTCATTATAAAGTATACCAAAGATTTTTAACTAGGTACGATAGAAGTACTATCGGATACTAGATAGCTCTGACGATCAGGCATATTGCCGTGTGCTATGCGGCTGATCATTGTTTTATCGAAACATCGGTTAGATACTATCGTATATCGTTTATATTGCATCTTAGCAATCCGTTACTTGTTGCTTATTTATGAACAGTGGTAATATTACTCACGAAAGTGGCTCATAATTTCCGGATATATTTATGAATTATTTTGCAGTTAAATATTTTTAATTTTTTTATTTTCTTTTTAAGTACAGTTGTTAATTAATCTCAATACTAAACATACCTCAAGTTGACTCTCTTTCATTATCGAAATTGTGTCAAATCGGTCATGCTTGTAGCTCGTAGCTGTGAAAATTTAGATGGTGAGATTCAGTGCTTTATTTGTCTCAAGGACATCGATCACAGAACTCAACTATTATCTACCAGCTGTAATCACACTTTTCATTGGGTTTGCTTTAATACAAAAGTCACCAACAGAGACATTTGTCCTGTTTGTAGGAAAGCATTACAGTCCTCTACGTTAAGCTTAACGTTCAACTCAGATTTACATCAATCTACGCAGAGTTTACCAGGTTCATCCATGCCAGCCGTCACTAGAGGTCAGTCAAACAAGAATACAGTTGAGCACAGCAATATGGACAGTGCTTCACAGAACCAAGAAGAAGCCTCCAATGTGGCCAATAGAGAAACGTCTCAAAATGTTATCGAACTGCAACAGTCTCTGGCGGAAGTTCTGACTTTGCATACCACGAAACAAACTGAGTTAATTACTCATTCGTTAAATGAAGGATTTAGAAATATAATGTCAGCTTTTGCTTCTCAGATAGCTTCTTCTTCTCACACTCGTACATTACCCTTACAAACAAGTCCACCTATTACGTCTCAAGGCTTGTTAGCACAAACATCTGACACAGCTATGCTGCCAGAACTTGCTAATCAATTACCTTCAAGACCTCAAAATCGAGCATCGTCTGGACTTATGTCTGTAAATAATTCTCTACCTAGACTCTCTCCAGTAGGAACTGAGCTACGTCCAGATCGGATAAGCCAGATTATCACAAACTGGAAATTAAAGTTTTCTGGCAGGTCAGGAATATTTGTTGAAGACTTTATTTACCGCGTGGAGGCACTCACTATTCAAACGTTGGATAGCAATTACGATTTGCTAGCTCCATATATTAGTAATTTGTTTGAGGGGAGCGCTACAGAATGGTTTTGGCTATACCATAAGAGCGTGCACGAAATTAGATGGGAAGAATTGAAAAATGCTTTGCGTGTCCAGTTCAGAGAAGAACGAACCGATGTCAACATCCGAGCTGCGATCGACCGTCGCAAGCAAAAAGAAAATGAATCCTTCGACGAGTTTTACGAAGCTGTCGTGCAGATAGCCGATAAATTATCTGAGCCGTTGCCAGAAGCATATTTGTTAGCGTCGATCCGATCAAATTTGTTGCCAGAGATTCAACACAAACTTCTTTATGAGAATATTGAGAGCCTAATGGTACGTTCTCACTGGCTCACAAAGCTTCGCAAAGCAGTGTCACAACGTCGCAAAGCAATGTGAACGTCAAAATCTTTGCGATAACAATTTGGACTCACAAAATTGTGACGCTGCAATGTGAACACCAGTGTCACATTGCGTCGCAAACTTTTTGTGACCGAAGCTCTCGCAATTTTGATAAACATTGTTTGAACAGCTGTTTCAGTTGAATTAGCTCAGATGAACCCAATCCCAATTGTGACAAGCACATCGAGCAAGTCGGTTTTTGTTCACAATTGTGAAGCCATTTCGAGGCGATTTCGACAAATTTTATATAAATATGAATGATCACGAGAGGAAGCAGAACTTCTTGCATGTGCAGCTATAGGGCTGTGGCTGCTAGAAGAGGAGGAAGATGAACCAAGGCCAAAGCGCAGATGCTGGGTAGACAAATTAAATTTGACTCGTGGGACCGAGGGAATGACGCCCAGCTGCTCAGAAATTTCGCGCCAGCCAGCCTCTTTAGAATCGCGGTTCTTATATTCCGCGCTGCACATATTGCAGAGGCATGTAACGAGTAACGAAGAGAATCTTCGGGCAATGAAGCAGATGTTCGTGTAACTGAACGAAGGAGTACGCGCTTGCACTTTCGGTTACTTTCTGGTCGGATGGGAGTGGGTATTGTTTCTAAACCTTCAAGATACGTTGCTTCGCTTCTTAGCTTATCATTTTATTAAATTCGCGTACTATTTTTTCAACAAGGGGGGGTTAAGAACCTAGGAAGGGGAAACAAGGATAGGTAGGATTCAATGGATACTAAAGAATAAACAAAAGGGACAGAGAAGTGATCTATATTCGACATCGGACTTCTTCTTTTTGTCCTGCACACAATTGTGCATTCGCCCGCCCAACCATGATCCTGAAAAGCCTCATAAAATCCATAAAAAGATCAGGATCCCTAAAAGAAGTCCTGTGTTAGCTATACCATCTCATCCAAACGCTGCATGGTTCCAAATAAACGACAAATTAGCACATAATTGACGTTATAAACATTTTAATCATGACTAATCATACGGAGCACAAAATTCATAATACGAGAAAATTAATATAAAGACAATAATATAATAAATAAATGTAAATTTGGCAAAAGGTTGCAATAGGGACGGATATGAATATGTTCGATAATCAAATTTGGGTACTAATTATGTTTATCATTATCCATAATTATATATAAATATAATAAAATAATATATATATAATACTAGAAATAAGTTAATAAATATAAATAGTTAAATATACATAATAAACATTGTACTGAGATATATAGGTTAATATTTTCCATTATTTGAAAATATCTTAATATATTTCAATATAAACTTAAGTAATCTTTTAATTAATTGGCATTGTTCAACTTTGAAGTTTTATATCTTTGAGTTGCTCATAATCAAAACGAATAAACAGCTGTGAAGCAGCTTTAAGAGCGCACAGCAAGGTCAGCAATTTAAGTGCTCGCGCTAAAGAGAAGCTTTGGCGAGCGCGCAATGTTTACATATGCACAATGTTTTTTGGTAATATTCAAATTTAGTTTTGCTAATATTTTTTGGTGAAAAGCGAAAAGTTGCAGGGCAAATCATTTTGGAATAAAATGTGTGTTATATATGAATATTATAATGTGAATATAATATATACAAAAAAAAAAAAAATGGATTCAAACTCATATAATATGGTGTTAGTGAAAAAAAAATATATATAATATTTAGTTTAATGTGTATCAACAAGCAAAACAAACAATAATGCAGCAACAGTGTCAACAATAATAATTTTCACATGTCATATTCCCCCCTACTACAAGCGAACATCGTCGAAAGTACTTTCGTCGCTGGATTTTTTTATTGGTATGCTGGAAAATTTTAATTATTCATATTTTTGGCAATTGTTATATCTTTTTATCCAAGGTAACACTCAGCAGGTTCTCGAGCAACGATGAACAATCTTAAATGCGAACAGCACCTTTTTGTAGTTACTGTAGTGTTGTTGTCTTGTTTTGCATGATCTTTTGCACAACATTGACTGAGCTCACAAGAACCTGAGTGTTATCTTACGGTAAACATAATTGATAAACAATCGAAGCCCAGTTATGTTGTTGTTGTTTTCTCTGTTGTTTCTGCATTGCCAAAATTGCTAAGAAACATCTGCGCATCGTACAGTCGTGGCACACAATATTAAACGCCAAGTATTAACTTGAAATTTAATAAAAAAAAAAAAAACCCTTATATTCTTTTGAATCACATTAAAGTAATCATAATAAATTGTTTTTGATAAGTAAATTTACTTAAAAGTTTTGAAAAAAAAAATAAATGAATGAATAAAAAATTTTTTTTTGTTAACGATTGAAATTAAAGTAAAGTTTAAAAAAATAAAATTTTTTAATAATGTTTTAATTTAAACAAAAATAAAAATTAAAGAATTTTAAATAAAAAAATTAATTAATATTAAAATAAAAAAAAAAAAATTATTAATATTAAAAGTAATTAATAGTTATTAATATTAATAACTAATAATTAATTCATATAGGAAAAAAATTATATTTTTAAATTTTCTATATTTTTGTATATTATACACATACATTATATTATTAATAATTCTATCAATACACATATAATTCAATAACCCTTACTTTTCAGCAACTTTTCGCTTCACTTTTGTAAAGATAGAAAAATTTATTTAAGAATTTCCTTTTTTTTCGCTAATAATGAAAAAGCGATATATCGGTAACTATCGGTTACGAAATTAATAAGAAAAATATCGATATAATTTAAAATAAAATGTTTTCTTAATTTTGATAAGGAAAGATAAAACATTTAACTTATGTTTCAATTAGTTTGTAAATATGCTGTTAATCGTCAGCTCTTTAAATGAAACAATTTATTAGTGTTAATAAAATATTATAATGAAGTCTAACTAATTTTTTTATTATTTCCGGGGATTGTGAAAAGCGGCCGTGATTTAATATGAACGAAGTATAGTGTGCTTAAGGGATCGTCCCGAATATGTTTTGCACTTGGGCGATCATGGCAGGGTGGGGATACTGGCTCCCGAAGGACATCACGGGATAGCTAACACACTGTAAACGTTCATAAATATGGCAAACTTGTCTCTTTCTTTTACTATTTTTGTTTTGTTTGGTTTTTCCTGGCTCTTCTGACTGATAGGCGAATTTCTCCCCCTCCAAAAAAAATAGTACGCGAATTTTTATTAATTAATAATGTTTTAAACGAGCAAGTAGCATCGCGGTTATCCTTTGCGAACCCCCGAAACGCCGACGAGACATAGCTGGAACAAGCGCGTGCACCGCCTTCATTGCCTACAATTACATCAGCTCGACTCAAACACAACACTTCGTTGTATGCTACAATTATTATTAATTATTTGGCGACCGAACGTGTGGGGCCCGATCTGGCAAGCCCCGCTTTAAAATTACTAAAGAGCAAAACTTTCTCTCAGTCGATGACATCTGACTTTAGTCAATCAGAAGAAGCCGTATATCATTTCCTTTGCCCTAGTTTTATTTGTTGAAAGGTTTTGGATTCCTTAGAACTTCAAAATAGCTCAATGGCCGAGCCTTAAAGAACAGCAAATAACGTATGTCCTTTAGCTCAAATTGCTGGATAAGTTATTGTGAACTATCCTTGTATTTTTGGTATTTCTGGTAATTTTTTTCTGGATGCGGGTTATACAGTGGACGAGTTCTGTGCCCTCCGCTAAATTTTAAAATACTGGGACCTATAATTATTGTCGTTTTATTTTGCTGGTGCGGTTTTTTTTTCAGAACGGCAATAAAAATAGTTGTCTCATTATAAAGTATACCAAAGATTTTTAACTAGGTACGATAGAAGTACTATCGGATACTAGATAGCTCTGACGATCAGGCATATTGCCGTGTGCTATGCGGCTGATCATTGTTTTATCGAAACATCGGTTAGATACTATCGTATATCGTTTATATTGCATCTTAGCAATCCGTTACTTGTTGCTTATTTATGAACAGTGGTAATATTACTCACGAAAGTGGCTCATAATTTCCGGATATATTTATGAATTATTTTGCAGTTAAATATTTTTAATTTTTTTATTTTCTTTTTAAGTACAGTTGTTAATTAATCTCAATACTAAACATACCTCAAGTTGACTCTCTTTCATTATCGAAATTGTGTCAAATCGGTCATGCTTGTAGCTCGTAGCTGTGAAAATTTAGATGGTGAGATTCAGTGCTTTATTTGTCTCAAGGACATCGATCACAGAACTCAACTATTATCTACCAGCTGTAATCACACTTTTCATTGGGTTTGCTTTAATACAAAAGTCACCAACAGAGACATTTGTCCTGTTTGTAGGAAAGCATTACAGTCCTCTACGTTAAGCTTAACGTTCAACTCAGATTTACATCAATCTACGCAGAGTTTACCAGGTTCATCCATGCCAGCCGTCACTAGAGGTCAGTCAAACAAGAATACAGTTGAGCACAGCAATATGGACAGTGCTTCACAGAACCAAGAAGAAGCCTCCAATGTGGCCAATAGAGAAACGTCTCAAAATGTTATCGAACTGCAACAGTCTCTGGCGGAAGTTCTGACTTTGCATACCACGAAACAAACTGAGTTAATTACTCATTCGTTAAATGAAGGATTTAGAAATATAATGTCAGCTTTTGCTTCTCAGATAGCTTCTTCTTCTCACACTCGTACATTACCCTTACAAACAAGTCCACCTATTACGTCTCAAGGCTTGTTAGCACAAACATCTGACACAGCTATGCTGCCAGAACTTGCTAATCAATTACCTTCAAGACCTCAAAATCGAGCATCGTCTGGACTTATGTCTGTAAATAATTCTCTACCTAGACTCTCTCCAGTAGGAACTGAGCTACGTCCAGATCGGATAAGCCAGATTATCACAAACTGGAAATTAAAGTTTTCTGGCAGGTCAGGAATATTTGTTGAAGACTTTATTTACAGCGTAAAGGCACTCACTATTCAAACGTTGGATAGCAATTACGATTTGCTAGCTCCATATATTAGTAATTTGTTTGAGGGGAGCGCTACAGAATGGTTTTGGCTATACCATAAGAGCGTGCACGAAATTAGATGGGAAGAATTGAAAAATGCTTTGCGTGTCCAGTTCAGAGAAGAACGAACCGATGTCAACATCCGAGCTGCGATCGACCGTCGCAAGCAAAAAGAAAATGAATCCTTCGACGAGTTTTACGAAGCTGTCGTGCAGATAGCCGATAAATTATCTGAGCCGTTGCCAGAAGCATATTTGTTAGCGTCGATCCGATCAAATTTGTTGCCAGAGATTCAACACAAACTTCTTTATTGGAATATTGAGAGCCTAATGGTGCGTTCTCACTGGCTCACAAAGCTTCGCAAAGCAGTGTCACAACGTCGCAAAGCAATATGAACGTTAAAATCTTTGCGATAACAATTTGGACTCACAAAATTGTGACGCTCCAATGTGAACACCAGTGTCACATTGCGTTGCAAACTTTTTGTGACCGAAGCTCTCGCAATTTTGATAAACATTGTTTGAACAGCTGTTTCAGTTGAATTAGCTCAGATGAACCCAATCCCAATTGTGACAAGCACATCGAGCAAGTCGGTTTTTGTTCACAATTGTGAAGCCATTTCGAGGCGATTTCGACAAATTTTATATAAATATGAATGATCACGAGAGGAAGCAGAACTTCTTGCATGTGCAGCTATAGGGCTGTGGCTGCTAGAAGAGGAGGAAGATGAACCAAGGCCAAAGCGCAGATGCTGGGTAGACAAATTAAATTTGACTCGTGGGACCAAGGGAATGACGCCCAGCTGCTCAGAAATTTTGCCCCAGCCAGCCTCTTTAGAATCGCGGTTCTTATATTCCGCGCTGCACATATTGCAGAGGCATGTAACGAGTAACGAAGAGAATCTTCTGGCAATGGATGGGAGTGGGTATTGTTTCTAAACCTTCAAGATACGTTGCTTCGCTCCTTAGCTTATTATTTTATTAAATTCGCGTACTATTTTTTCAACAAGGGGGGGTTAAGAACCTAGGAAGGGGAAACAAGGATAGGTAGGATTCAATGGATACTAAAGAATAAACAAAAGGGACAGAGAAGTGATCTATATTCGACATCGGACTTCTTCTTTTTGTCCTGCACACAATTGTGCATTTGCCCGCCCAACCATGATCCTGAAAAGCCTCATAAAATCCATAAAAAGATCAGGATCCCTAAAAGAAGTCCTGTGTTAGCTATACCATCTCATCCAAACGCTGCATGGTTCCAAATAAACGACAAATTAGCACATAATTGACGTTATAAACATTTTAATCATGACTAATCATACGGAGCACAAAATTCATAATACGAGAAAATTAATATAAAGACAATAATATAATAAATAAATGTAAATTTGGCAAAAGGTTGCAATAGGGACGTATATGAATATGTTCGATAATCAATTATGGGTACTAGTAGTTAGTATATAGGCATACAGAGATTTTTTGAGTGTTGTCCTAGGGTGTGGGTCTCATAAATAATTACCGCACAAAAGAAACCTGTAAGTCAACCCACTCAGAGTCAGTTTAAAATATACACAGAAATCGATCAACAAGGCGATCACAGAAAAAAACAAAAAATATAAAGTTACCTTAGAGAGGTAATAAAAATGCTTTGCTGTTGGTTACAATAGAATACCCGCGGGTCGATCATAAAAAAGGGACAGGTCAGTCAACAGTTAAAATGCGGAAATTCTTTAGGACCTGACTGATCCGGCGGACCTGACAGGCAATAAATATAGGAAAAAAGTTTTCAGGGTCAGAAAGAATTTTGATGCTAGCTGGTTGCTTGCTGTTTTGCTTGCTGGTTGCTTGCTGCCTGGTTATGAGCGCCTGGTAAAAAAATAAAAACGAAAAAATTGCAAGTAGTATAGAAAGGGGCAACCGGGCCATGTAAAATGGTTACAGCGCAACCTAGCAGACTGATTTATTAGTGAAGATCTTCACAATAACTGTGCCCTGATCATAAGTCACTTAGCAGATACACACACACACACACCCGTTTCCAATTTACACCTCCAGAGAGAGGGGGTGGTAAGCACCCTCTGGGGGTGGTAAGCACCCTTTGGGAGGGGGGATCAAAAGCACCTCATGGCGAAGGAAGGTGCTCTCAGGGGGGAGGGGATGAGTTCTCGGGGGAGGGGTTTGCGGTGGTTTTTTTAGGGAAGGGATGAGCTCTTAGGGGGATGGGCGGGACAAACACCCTCATGGGAAGGGGGTAGTGGCCTGGAGAGGGGGAAAGCGATCTAGGGGATTGAAAGAGCCCTCTGGCGGGATAAACCTCTCTCTCATAGGGAGGGCTGGAAGCGCTCTCTGTCCCTTTTTTATGATCGACCCGCGGGTATTCTATTGTAACCAACAGCAAAGCATTTTTATTACCTCTCTAAGGTAACTTTATATTTTTTGTTTTTTTCTGTGATCGCCCTGTTGATCGATTTCTGTGTATATTTTAAACTGACTCTGAGTGGGTTGACTTACAGGTTTCTTTTGTGCGGTAATTATTTATGAGACCCACACCCTAGGACAACACTCAAAAAATCTCTGTATGCCTATATACTAACTACTTAAAGCTTATAGCTGTGATCGAACCCTCGTCCTTAATATCATATGTCAGGGACTTCTATTGTTACTGTCATAGTCGCGTTTTGAATAGGTGATCCTAATCCTAACTTATTACCTATAGTCTTCTAAACAATACCATTGTTCAAGAGTTAAACTGCATCAGTTGATGGGCAGTATGAATGATATGTATAAACATGTATGAACATGTTACCGCTTGCATTATAAAGCAGATCATAGTGCAGGATCAAAAGGAATCCGTTATTGTGCAGATAAAAAAGACATGTATGAACATGATGAAGATAGGTCAAACTGATATCCCATGCTCGTGATTTTATTCCCTCTGTAATTTTATAGGTGTTTTGAGTACTTAGTCCTTTTCCTTAAATGAACACCACCTGCATAATAGGTAAATACACCGGTCAACCAATAATGATTTTTAGGGTCTTCTAAAAACAACATGTGTGAACAGGTAAAAGCTAGAATTGAGCTGTATAAAAACTTGTCTCATTATACGAATGTGCTCAGTTGGTGCTCAAGTCAGAACCTGTAAACGTCTCGATCCTTAAAACGTCTTATCTCAAAAAGAGTTAACTAAAACTTGTCGGAAAATTTATAAATAGGTTATTGTGAACTTAATATATCTAAAAAAATAATAATAATGATGTCGAAAATTGTGTGTGATTTATGCAACCGTGCATTTGAAGGTGTTGATGTATTTGCTTCGCACTATACTACGTGCACGGGACCGCTGAATGCATTTCAACTTATGATGGCAACTGCCAGGAATAATTCTAATGCCATGGATAGTCTGTCTAGTAACGGTAGGGAGCAGCCAACAACTTCAACACGAGCAACAACGTCAGCTTTAGCAGCAACCTTGGAAGAAACAGGAGCATCTATGGACCAACCGACAACTTCAACATCATCGAAAACAGTGAAGCGACCAGGAACGTTAATGGATCGTCCTTCAAAAACCACTAGAAACGATGATATACATTGTAGAGTATGTAATGTATTTTTAAAATCTAATGCCTATAACATGCACTTGCGAACGGATCAACATAAAAATGCTCTAGTGGCTCAAGTAGCTAGAAATACGAATGTCGTATTAATTTCATCCGAAACAAAATTTCCGGTTGAAACATATCGTATTTTGAGCGAAATTAATGACGTGATTGTTTTACGTGACTTTTACAATCAAATGAAACGTCACATTTTTTAAATAATTGATTTAAGTATGTCTAAATACACAAACATTAAGTTTTCATTAACACTCTATGGGATATATATTAAACAAATGGAAGACGGATCAACTAGTGAATCAGTTAAGCATTTTACAACTGCCTATCATGGTCTCTATGATAAAGAAGCCGCTGACGAGATATTAGAAAATAAAATTGATTATCTCACACATTCTAGCAGCGAGTTTCAAGAGAAAGATAGAGGATGGGCAATAAAGTCATTTAAATATATTGATTTAACAGTAGTTAAATTAGAGCATATTCCTTCTGGAGGTTATTGTAAAATGCCTGATTCCATAAAACAAAGGAATGCTTTAGTTAATGTCAAAAACAATGATATCTATTGCTTTAAATGGTGTATCCTAGCATATATAGAATATAATATCATTAAAAGCGCTAACCATAAGAAATCTGACTGGCAACAAAGAAGAAAGAAATTGACTGAAACTTCGCATTATAAAATAAATAATATTGCTGCACCTATAATTACATATAAGCAACATACGCTTAATTTTACGAATATAGAGTTCCCAATTAATACACGAGGTGTAAAACTTTTTGAAAAACTAAACCCGCAATTTAGCATAAACGTTTATGATATTGATAGTAGAAAGAAGCCTGAGAGGATTGAGGGAGCTTCAATTAGAACTAATTGTTTGAAAGAAAAACATATAAATCTGCTTGGAATATATAATGAATCTGAAATGATAATGCACTATGCTTACATTACAAGCATGGTGACATTAACAAAGTGGCAATATACGAAAAGTCACAAGTCTGGAGAATTTTGTGAAAATTGTATACAATGGTATAACAGCACCAATACTTCTCATGAAGCAAGTTGCGGAAAAGTTCTCTCAACTTTCCCTAAGGATTTAACATATGCAACCTTCAGTAATTGGCATAAAAAACTATCACCACCCGCCGTCATCTATGCCGATATCGAAGCTGTTCTGCGTACCTATGATAGAGTTCAAAATGACCCTAGCTCATCATCGACAACAAAGGCTCAAAAACATGAAGCTTGTGCAGTATCTTTTTATGTAGCGCACAAATATAAACCTGAGCAGAACGAAATGTGGACATATGAAGGTAAATAATTAACCAACATTTTATTCTAATAATATTGCTTAAAATGTTTTTTTTTATTATTATTTTATTATTTCATATTTAAAGGGACTGACTGTATACAAAAATTTTGTAAGGAACTAGAGATAAAGGCTCAAAGACTCTACAACCAATATTGGAAAACTTTCAAAACGCCGAACAATAATTTGGAAATTGATGAAGAGTGTATGCAGGAATACAATAATTGTGCTGCCTGCGATGAGTCGATCAACACTGATGAACGCGAAAAGTTTTTTAATTATTTTACTGGACAGTATGAGGGTCCAATTCATACAAAATGTAAGTCTACTTATAAGTTTAGATTCCCAACGATACCTGTAGTTTTTCATAATTTATCTAAATATGATATTCATTTGTTTATCACAGAGCTAGGGGGTGCTCTGAGTATAATTCCTTGTAATAAGGAATTATATATTTCCATTACTAAAAAAGTAAGTTTAGAGAGAAAATATTTATACAATATTCAATTTATTGACTCTAATAGATTTCTAAATTCAAGCTTAGAAAAACTATCTAGTTACTTAAATGATGAAGACTTCAAACTAATGAAAAAAAAGTTTGATGGTTGTTTCGAGGAGATACTGCTTTGCATCCCCTGTTTGGCCGATTTGCTTATTTGTAAATTATATTAGCAAAAAAGACGCGGTTCCAATTGCACTTGTTTTATTTGCAGAGTCAGAACATAGAAGAGATGAGATTTTGTAACAAGATCAAAATGAACAATGAAATCGATTAAGATATTTACAGGTTATCGATGTTTGCGATATTTACAGAATGGTATGCTGATGCAAATAATAATGATGGCAAATAAATATAGTACAATTGGTTTTTGAGAATGCTTTAACAACTTAAATTCTATTTTATTATTACAAATGCGTGTTCTGCTGCGAACATTCTCCCCCCGTTGGGAGCCGAAGGCTGTCAACCGATGTGGTCTCGACGGGCAGAACAGCAATCTTAGTTACGGCTCTTCTGACCAGGCCGTTGGCCGTGCGTACGATGGCTACTCGCACCACTCCGTCCTCTCCTGGGATTGTGCTCTCGACTCGCCCGAGGGGCCATTTAAGCGGAGGCTGGTTGTCATCCTTCAGCAGGACCATGTCTCCAGCCTGCAGGTTTGGGTGCGACGAACGCCATTTGCCTCGCTCTTGCAGCAAGGACAAGTAGTTAGTACTCCAGCTTTTCCAGAACGCCTGCTGTATGTGGCAAATGCGCTGCCAGTGATTCAAGCGACCGATGTTGAGATGCGAGACATCTGGCTCGTCTATGGTGACATTGGCCTTGCCCCATAGGAAATGTCCAGGCGTCAGAACCTGAAGATCATTTGGATTATCTGTAATGGGACAGAGCGGGCGTGAATTTAAGATTGCAGAGATCTGGCACACGACAGTGCGGAGTTCGTGGAATGTTAGAGTGGAGCGTCCCATGACGCGGTACAAATGATATTTAGCTGCCTTGACTGCAGCTTCCCACAACCCTCCAAAGTGCGGAGAACGGGGAGGGATGCAGTGCCAGTTGATTCCAAGCGCTAGGCACTCTCCAGAAACTTGGGCTTGATGAGGATCACTTAAGAAGAGGCGTCTTAGCTCAGACAGCTCATTCCTTGCTCCGACAAAATTTGTAGCATTGTCAGACCACACGGCATATGGCTTGCCCCTTAAGCTGACGAAACGCATCAAGCCAGCGCTACGGTGGAGTCGGACCAACAATGATAGGTGCATTCAAACTGCACACTTTTAGCTATATTATCGATGATTTCTGACAACAAAAACGCTGCGGAGAGCTCAAGCTTGGGAATGGTGATCGTTTTTAGAGGAGCCACTCTGGACTTTGAGCATAACAATCTGGACGTGACGTGTCCATGCACCTCAGAGCGAATGTAGACACAAGCGCCATACGCGACCATGCTTGCATCGCAAAAAGCGTGAATTTGCCATTTAGCTGCGGGAAGCATCACATATCTCGGAAACTTGAGGCTGCATACGAACGATATTTGTGAAGTAAGCTCGATCCAGGCAGAATGGAGCCCCTGCGGCAAACTCTCATCCCAATCCAATTTCTCCTTCCATAATGCTTGTAGAAATATTTTCATTTTGGTGATGATAGGCGCGATCAATCCTAGGGGGTCGTAGAACTTGGCGATGGCCGATAGAATGCTTCTTTTGGATCCCCGGACGTCCAGCATGATATTCGCAAAGTTAAACAGTAGGTTATCAGAGCTTGTGTCCCACGCTAGTCCAAGAGTCCAAGAGTACTCTGACAAAGGGTGCAGAGCAGCTAACGATGAGTGTCTGCGTGATCGATGAGAACAACCGCCAGAAACGACCCAGCCAAGTCTCGTCTTTTGAAGAGATGGCAAACTGTCAGCAATGCGAATTTGACCAACGCATATGAGGTCAAAGAACAACCCGGCACCAAGCAGCAGAACACGCATTTGTAATAATAAAATAGAATTTAAGTTGTTAAAGCATTCTCAAAAACCAATTGTACTATATTTATTTGCCATCATTATTATTTGCATCAGCATACCATTCTGTAAATATCGCAAACATCGATAACCTGTAAATATCGTAATCGATTTCATTGTTCATTTTGATCTTGTTACTAAATCTCATCTCTTCTATGTTCTGACTCTGCAAATAAAACAAGTGCAATTGGAACCGCGTCTTTTTTGCTAATATAATTTACAAATAAGCAAATCGGCCAAACAGGGAATGCAAAACAGTATCTCCTCGAAACATTGGTGACCCCGACGTGATTTTATTAATACTTTTCACGTAATTTTCGCATTTAATTATATTGACATTTTTCGTTTCGCAAGTTTCGGTCGTGTGGCTTGCAATTTTGGTTGCAGCTATACACACACATACAAGGCAAAGTTGAGTGCGGTTTACGTTCTTGCAGATTTTGCGAATCGTCGCAATAATCTCATCACGCGATATTATATAGCCGCTGCTATATTATATCCAGGCTGTTTCAGCGCAAATAGGTGCTAAAACACAATTTTGGTAAAACCAGCCTCAACACACACACACACACAAACACACACACATTGCATGTCTTGTGCAGCGGTAATCGGTCTATTTGCTTCTTCCATTCGCTTTCGTGTTAACCTCTTGCGAGTTCAAGTGCAGTTCAACATTTTGGCGCGAAAACTTTTCATTTTGGCGCGCAAACATTCTACAGTGAACGATCGCAAAAATGAACGACACAGCAATTGAAGTACCTGCGAACGGCCGAGCTCCTTTAACTCCCAGCGATCTTGACTTTTTTAAAGCCAAGACAGCAGGAGTTAAACGGCAACTGGCTGCACTAAATACATTTCTGACGGAGGAGCTAAATACCTTCGATGAAACTGATTTACTTGTCCGTTTGGAGACGGTTGAAGGAATGAAGGCTGAATTTGAAAGTTCCCAATCCAGTCTTGAGAAATTGGATTTGCTTGAGCTTACTGGCGATGCAAGATCGGACTTCGCTCAGCTGTACTGGGATGCCAAATCAAAACTTTCAAGGAAACTAGATGTCTTCGGAAAATCCCACACTGAGTGTGCAAACTCCACAGCAGTAGCAGATCATCACTTCAGCGCATCTCATTCACATACACGTAAATCACGATTGCCAGAACTATATTTGCCAAAGTTCAGTGGTTGCTATGAAGATTGGCCCAACTTCTACGCTATGTTTCGCACAGTGGTCGGAAACGATGAGGATCTGAGTAAGCTTGAAAAATTTCAGCACCTGCGTGCGTGTTTGGAGGGTGCCGCACTGAATTACAATAAAATCTTTGGAACTCACTGATGCCAACTATGATAAGGCATTAGGAGCGCTTCTAAAACGTTTTTGATAAAAAGTTGATGCATTTTCAGGCACACATAAGGGCTATATTCGGGCTATCAGGTGTCGAAAAAGGATCGGCGAGTGGACTGCGTGTTCTAACTGACGAGATCCACTCACATCTTCAATCACTTGACACCATGGCAAGCACGTCGGAGCTTCTAGATGGATTGCTTATCCACGTCATCACTCTCAGGCTTGACCAGACATCGCGGGAGAAGTGGGAGGAATTCTTGCCATCGGATAAATTGCCCAAGTGGTCGGACATGTCAGCATTCCTGGAAGAAAGATGCTGCCATTTGGAAAAACTGGAAATAGCTGCCAGCAAGAATCCCAGTCAGCAGGTGAGCAAGCACTCATCTAAGCAAAAACAAAATTCTCTCATTGCGTCATCCAATCAAAATCATTCGTCATGCCCATTTTGCGATGCGAAAGATCATTTTCTGTCAATAGTGCGAGAAGTTTCTAAACTTAACGCCTCAATTGCGCCATAAGGAAGCAAAGCGCATGCACCTTTGCCTAAATTGTCTGCGCAAAGGTCATGGATTGCAGCAATGTAGATCGGGGCATTGTAAACATTGCCAGTATAAGCACCACTCGCTGCTGCACATGAATGCAAACCAACCTCCTAGCAATTTACCGTCTGCGCCACATCCACAACCTGCAATAATCTCGCAACCAACAAGCTCTTCAACGCTCATCTCCACCTCTTCCGATTCTCCACCTGAAGCCCTGAATAATAAGCTCGTGGATTATGTGTTGCTCCCCACTGCGATTGTATACGCAAGGAGTCGCTCTGGAGTCTTCATACCATGTCGCGCTTTGCTGGACTCTGCTTCTCAGCTCAACTTCATCACGACACGATTTGCCAAACAGTTGCAGCTGAAACCAGAGAGATCTAACATCTCGATCTCAGGAATTGGAGAATCCTCGCTGTCGCTCGACCAATCGGTTTACATTACAGCGCAGTCGTATGATAACTCTTATAAAGCATCTTTTGCTGCGGTTGTCACTCGAACGATAACTGATTATCAGCCGCATTTCAGTT
>CATOAP020000100.1:0-20478 GCA_951394115.2 Drosophila phalerata
CTTCTGCCTGTTACATACATTCCAACGAACACAATATACCCTTATACTTATTTTTTATAAGTAACGGGTATAATAAAGTAGCCCTCAGGAACGAAACAAGTACATTAGATACCATATTAAGCTTTTTACTTATCCTTACCTTAATAAACAACGTCGCGAGCGTTAACACAACAAAACTGGAGCAAGTGCAAGTGGCACCCATCGACAAGGACGCAATGATGTATTTAGACGTTCAAGGAAAACTGGACACAATTTCATCAAAATGGAACCTGATTATTCATTACAATCTGGAACCATACATATTAGAGTTGAACAGAATAAATGGCTATATCGAGGAAATATCAATTAACCGCAGATATTTAGTTCAATTCAAAGGAGTATGACACATGATGACTCAAGCCATGGCCTTTAGATATTCGCAACTAAAAAACAACAACGAATTACTACTAAAAATAAAAAGAAAGAGACGAGCCCCCTTTGAATTTGTTGGGTCAATACATCACATTCTATTTTATTTATTTATTTATTTATTTATTTACGATATGATTCCTAACGCTACAAGACAAAGCTTATAAATTAAGGCGCTAGTCAATAATATTAAATTTTAAAGTTTCATTTAAAAAAAAAAAAAAATTAATTAATTTATTTATTTATTTTATTTATATATTTTTATACTTATATTTTATATTTCGTTTCTAAGGTGTGTAATAAGTTTTGCTCTGAATTGCGCTGCGCCTGAAACAGATTTTAGGTTTTGTGGTAACTGATTCCATAAGCGAACAGTATGTATGAAGAAGTGCCTGTCAGAACTGGCCAACTTATGTTTTAAGCAAACAATATTGTTTATTCTTCTGGAGCTGGTAAATCGAAACTTATCAAACAAATAATTCGGCTCTTTGTTATTTATTATTTTGTGAAGTAAAATTAAAGCTCTTAAGTTTGTCCATTTTTCCAAGCTGAGGTCAAATATTTTGTTTGAATAACTTGTTATATGTTCTCTCCTTCTTATATTAAAGATATATCTAGCTATGTTATTAAAGACCACATTCAATTTCTGCTTACATCTAGAATCACAGTTGGCAAAAATTTCCACTCCATAGAATAGTGTTGGTATAAGATAGCTTTTAGCAATAATTAGTCTTATTCTCTCAGGTACAAATCTTTGTGTCATATACAGTATTCTAAGTAGTCCGTACGTCCTCCCAACCATTTTTGTTATGTGGTCATTCCATGTCAAAGTACTGTTCAGGGTGAATCCCAGGTTGTTAACACGATCTACATATTTTATTGCACAGTTATTTAACTTAATCTCCCTAAGCCTGCCAATATCAATTGTTTTTTTGTATATCACTATACAATTGGACTTGGAAGGATTAAGAGCCAATCCGTTATCTTTTGCCCACTCATCAATGTTAGCTAGTTCCCTAGTGGTTATGTCAATACATTCATTAATATTACACAGTGGACGACTCACATACATTTGCACATCATCAGCATACATATGAACATCACACACTGACAGAACACTTGGTAGATCATTAACATAGATCGAAAACAACAACGGACCTAAAACTGACCCTTGTGGGACACCACGTGTAGACGACAGAAAGGACGAGAAACCATACTTTGTGACAACAGCCTGACTTCTATTGGTCAAGTACGATTTTAGTAGTCTGACTGCTGTACTAGAGAACCCGAAGAGTTTTCTAATTTTTGTACACAGAACTTCATGATTTACTGTGTCAAAAGCTTAACTAAAGTCTAGCAGTGTCAAGAAGGTTACTTGCCCATCATCTAATTTCCTACGTATATCTTCAGTAACTTTTAAGACCGCAGTAGTGCAGCTTCTATTCTTCCTGAACCCTGATTGCGCTTCACTTAGCAGATTGTTTATTGTCAAATGATTATTGATTTGACTAGCTATGATGTGCTCAAAGACTTTTCCCAAAAAGGGTAAAATTGATATGGGCCTATAATCATTATTAGATTTTACAATGGGCAATATCTTGGCAATTTTCCATTGTTCAGGAAAAGTTGAGGTCATAATTGCAGTATTTATAATATGGGTAATGTATATCAAGATTTTTGGTAGCAATATTTTTAGAAATTTAGGATCTACTTCGTCAAGGCCTACTGCATTAGATTTAATTTTTAATATTGATTCTAGAACATCACATTGAGACACGCATTCTAAACTATTTGGAACAATGGATGCCGACGATCGGACAATATTTAAATCCAACATCCAAAATGTATTTGACAACCAACAAGATCTTCATAAAATGTATAAGAAACAAACATCAATTATAGACTCGACACTAAATATATTAAAGAAAACCACGGACGACGTCAACAAGCAATTCACTGCAATGGATAACGAGATTCAAAGACTTCGCAACGAGATAGCGGAAAAAATATATATAAATCAAATGGCGCTATCATATCAAATTATGCTATCACAAATTATTCAGTTGATAGAAAACTGCGAAAATATACAATCAGCAATCACGAACTTATTCATAGACCTGAATCATGGAAGAATCAACCCACAGCTACTTGAAACGTCCCAGCTGAAATAGGAAATCAATGCCATGAAAGAAAGATTACCAGCCAAACAAAGACTTCCAGGAGCACCAACTGGTACAGATCTAAAGGAAATATATAACTTAATGGAAGCTCAAGCCATGATAATGGATAATCGACTAGTAATACATGCCGAGATTCCACTATTTAACCAGGAATCTGCAACTTTTTACCGACTTGTACCGATTATAATTGTCAAACATTAAAGGACGGTCATAGTGCAAATAAAGGCTGAATATTTAGTATATAACTTCAACCAGGATATCTATACTTTGATATCAGCCACCCAGTTAGAGTCATGTAACTCGCAATCCAACAAACATATATTATGCAAGGGAAATTGGGCCTGGAAGAGTGCAACCGATAACTCCTGCGAAGTATCAACGTTAAAGCAAAGTCTCGATCCAGCTTGTGAATTCCAACAAATTGCAACGGAAGATATGTGGACGCAACTGCAACCCCGAAACACTTGGCTATTCAAAATCTTCACTGAGCCAGTTCTGGAATGGACCTGCGGAAGTCAGCACAACAAAGTGAAACACATCACAGGACAAGGCATATTGCGACTAGAAGAAGGATGTACAGCTCGCCAAGATAAACATCTGCTAACCGCATCTCAAGAGATTACAACGGAGGATGACGCTGAATATCTGGCAGCCCCTTTAATAAAATTAGCAAGTAACATCCCACTTACTCAAATAAGACCACTAACAAATAAGTTGATTAGCAATACAGAAGAAATTGATCAAATTAAAATGTTAATAGAAAAACAAAAACAAAATAAATTTAAGCTAAGAAACATAGAATTTCACAATGTAACCGGACACACGTCCTTAACACTGATAATCATTTTAATAATAGCGATAGGTAAGCAAAAAATTAATATAGATTTCGGGTTGCCAACGACAACCACTTGACAACGGCCCCCCGCAAAATGTTCATAAATGAACATACGAATTGAACAGCCCTTGGGCTGCTTGACAGATTTAGGACATAAACCACTTAAAAAGGTCACTACAGCGTAGAATTACCACATGGGTAGCGATAATGGCGCTCAGAAATAATAGACTAATGGGTGAGCCTGTATGCTCTAAATAGATAAAAACACACTACATGTAACAAAAGAATGTGAAGAAAGGAGTCAAACATATTAATCTATACAATAAGTAAAAAGTAAGTAAAAAGTAAGTATACAATAAGAACCAAGTACACGTTATCGCTATGGTAAACTCACTCTAAATAAATAAGTAGATGGCATAGAACAATAAGTAAGAATATACTTATACTTTAAATATCCTATTAGTATATAAGATCACATATACACAATGATTAAAGTAAGCCAAAACATTGTAAACACTATATCGAAGTCTGTCTAATTAGTACATAAGATAACCTATATAACCCCATACAACTCAATAAACGATGTCAGTTCTTAAACCAACGCGTGAGTGTTTTAGTTAGGGATTGGCAAGCGTGCTTACACACTAGTTCCGAAGTTGCGACTAACATCGCGACAGAGTTCAAGTGCAGATTTGCATGCACAATGAAAAAAACATATATTTTCTTTATATTAATATATACAATTATAATTAATTAACATATACACTTTATTTAAAACACAAAAAAAAAACAAAATAAAAATATAAAAAAAAACAAGTGGGGAAGGCTATAGTCGAGATCCCGACCATAGGATACCCTTTACTTATTAGCTCGATACCCAAAAAATGGGTATAGAGCCTATTAGATTCGTGTCGATTATGGTACAGAATTTTGAACACATATATCTCCGCAACTATAAAAGTAAGAGCAACCAAATTTGGTGACAGTACTCCTAGGATGTTGATCTATACTAAGTTTGTATTTAAATTTGACCCCGCCCACGTCCGCCCACGTAAATGATATAAAATCTAATAACAAGAGCACTATTAAAGCTACAGCATTGAGACTTGGCACACAGGATGGGGGGACGAGTCCTGAGGTGTGCTGAAAATTTCATTGAGATCGGTTTATAAACAGGGAAGTAGTTTGAGAAAATATGATATATGGAGAAAATATAATCACCTGGATCTCAGAGACTATAAGAGATAGAGATTCCAAATTTGGTGACAAGACTGCTATGTTGCGCACGCAGATCAAGTTTATTTTAGAATTTTGCCACGCCCCCCAATTATCCTGTAATCGACAAAAAACTAAAATATCCAAATACAAGGCCAATTTAATAGGTACAGATGTCAAAATCTGCACACACACTAAACACAATTTTGATAATGCATCCTGAAAACTGCATTGCAATCGGATAACAAATACAGAAGATATTAAATCAAAACTTCACATTTCTCATGCCTACTTGCAGCAATGCATGCGATTTGTGGGTACATTGGACTCGGGATCAAAACAACTCTTTGTTTTGAACCAAATTATTTATTATTATTATTATTTTTATTTTTTTATTTTTTTTTTCATTGCATTAAATTAATTACATATTAATTAATAATTACATACTTTTTAAATGAATACTTTACATACTTAATCAATAATTTTATGTGATGCACATTTTGCAATCAGTACCATGAATTAGCAGCAAAACGAATTTGGTTCTATAAATAGCTTTATTTGCACATGTATGTATGTGTGTATGTAGGGCTTCTCTTCTAACGAGCGAGACATAATTGAAACAAAAGAAACGTGCAAAACGTACAACGAAAAAAAATGATATACATTGATATTGCCACATGCAAATATAATGCTCCGATGGCTCTGATGATAGAGCCGTGTATTTCGAGGCGATAAGTCGAGAATTCGAATCCCGTTTCAATCTTTCCCATGTGCAACTTTTTTTTTTTTTTTTTTGTCAACTATTTCCTTTTTTTTTTGTCAACTATTTTCTTTATTACAATTTGTACTTTTTTAACAACTTGTATTTTCTTTGATTTTGTGAAAAGAGTAACTAAATATATATATATAATATAATCTGTATTTTATTATTCACGTATTGTATTATAGTTAGTATTAATACCAGTTCTGTCACAGACTAGCACCCCTAACTGTAGGCTATAGGATAGCATATAGTCTGTAGCATTTTATGTTGACCATATTTTACTGAAATTGAATTAATCGGTTGTGAACGTTTGGGTATCGAGCAAGTTACTGTCGAGTGCGCTCGACTGTAGACATACCACACCTCATCGCGAGCGAAGCGAGCAGGGGGCGGAGCCCCCTATTTTTAAGTAGGTACGGCACGGCACGGGCACGGCACGGCACGGACAAACACGGGCGCTTTTAATCATAAAAAAATGTTAAGCCAATATTTTGTTGTATTTTAAAGTATTTTATTAATGTCATTTAATAAATTCAAACATTTTTATTTAAAGTTATACGTAGTACATATTTTCGAAAATTGTGCAATACATCGATAAATCCTACAGCTCAAGCTGACAAACAAGCGATAAAACTACGCAAACTTATCGATAGTACCATATTTAAATTCAAAGTCTGTACCGTGCTTTCCGGGCCTACCGTGCCTACCGACTTTGGCACGGTAAAACACGGCAATCTTTTATAAGGGGCCCAGCACGGAATTTTTAGACCCCGTATCTAAAAAAAGTACAGGGGTCTATTGGGTTTGTTTTAACGAAAATGTGCGTAACAGGCATAAGGAGGCGTGGCAGACCCCATAAAGTATATATATTCATGATCAGCATCAATAGCCGAGTCGATATAGCAATGTCCGTCTGTCCAGACGTCCTGCTGTACTGACGTCCTGACGTCTGTATGAACACCTAGATCTCAGAGACTATAAGAGCTAAAGACACCAAATTTGGTATGTAGCTTTGTCTATATTGCAAGCAGATCAAGTTTGTTTCAGAATTCGGCCACGCCCCCTTTACCGCCCAAAAATCGACATAGAAAATTTCATATCCATATTAAAAGAGCAGTTTAATTGCTAGAGACACCAAAATTGGTATGTAGGTTCCTCTATATTGCAAATTATAAGGGCAATTTAAAAGCTAGAGATTTCACAGACGAAGAGAAAAGTGACATAGATTTTTGATGAAAATTTCATTCCGATCGGACAGTAAATAACCAAGATATTTAAATAATAAATTTTGCTGTTTTGATGATGGAGCGTTGGCAGTAATTAAGATTTGAATAATTTGAAAACATGAAAATTGAATAAACATATTATATAACAAATTGGCCTCCTATACATAATGGGCTTCTGTGACGTAGTGTGCCGAGTCGCAGCTCGTGATATGGTTAGTCATCTGAGCCCATTAAAAATGGGCAAAAAAGGGTATTATGCATTTGGCAGAATGTATGTAACAGGCAGAAGGGGGCGTGGCAGACCCCCAAAAGTATATATATTCTTGATCAGGATCAACAGTCGAGTCGATTGAGCCATGTCCGTCTGTATGTCCGTCTGTCTGTCCGTCTGTCCGTCTGTTTGAACGCGTCGATCTCAGAAACCATAAGAGCTAGGGACTTCAAACTTGGTATGTATGTTTCTGGATACCGTACGCAGATCAAGTTTGTTTTTAGCTCGATACCCAAAAAATGGGTATAGAGCCTATTAGATTCGTGTCGATTATGGTACAGAATTTTGAACACATATATCTCCGCAACTATAAAAGTAAGAGCAACCTAATTTGGTGACAGTACTCCTAGGATGTTGATCTATACTAAGTTTGTATTTAAATTTGACCCCGCCCACGTTCGCCCACGTAAATGATATAAAATCTAATAACAAGAGCACTATTAAAGCTACAGCATTGAGACTTGGCACACAGGATGGGGGGACGAGTCCTGAGGTGTGCTGAAAATTTCATTGAGATCGGTTTATAAACAGGGAAGTAGTTTGAGAAAATATGATATATGGAGAAAATATAATCACCTGGATCTCAGAGACTATAGGAGATAGAGATTCCAAATTTGGTGACAATACTGCTATGTTGCGCACGCAGATCAAGTTTATTTTAGAATTTTGCCCCCCAATTATTCTGTAATCGACAAAAAACTAAAATATCCAAATACAAGGCCAATTTAATAGGTACAGATGTCAAAATCTGCACACACACTAAACACAATTTTGATAATGCATCCTGAAAACTGCATTGCAATCGGATAACAAATACAGAAGATATTAAATCAAAACTTCACATTTCTCATGCCTACGTGCAGTGGCCAGATTTTGGTACAAAACTTGCAGCAATGCATGCGATTTGTGGGTACATTGGACTCGGGATTAAAACAACTCTTTCTTTTGAACCAAATTATTTATTATTATTATTATTTTTATTTTTTTATTTTTTTATTTTTTTTTTCATTGCATTAAATTAATTACATATTAATTAATTATTACATACTTTTTAAATGAATACTTTCCATACTTAATCAATAATTTTATGTGATGCACATTTTGCAATCAGTACCATGAATTAGCAGCAAAACGAATTTGGTTCTATAAATAGCTTTATTTGCACATGTATGTATGTGTGTATGTAGGGCTACTCTTCTAACGAGCGAGACATAATTGAAACAAAAGAAACGTGCAAAACGTAAAACGAAAAAAAAATGATATACATTGATATTGCCACATGCAAATATAATGCTCCGATGGCTCTGGTGATAGAGCCGTGTATTTCGAGGCGATGAGTCGAGAGTTCGAATCCCGTTTCAATTTTGCCCATGTGCAACTTTTTTTTTTTTTTTTGTCAACTATTTCCTTTTTTTTTGTCAACTATTTTCTTTATTACAATTTGTACTTTTTTAACAGCTTGTATTTTCTTTGATTTTGTGAAAAGAGTAACTAAATATATATATATAATATAATCTGTATTTTATTATTCACGTATTGTATTATAGTTAGTATTAATACCAGTTCTGTCACAGACTAGCACCCCTAACTGTAGGCTATAGGATAGCATATAGTCTGTAGCATTTTATGTTGACCATATTTTACTGAAATTGAATTAATCGGTTGTGAACGTTTGGGTATCGAGCAAGTTACTGTCGAGTGCGCTCGACTGTAGACATACCACACCTCAGCGCGAGCGAAGCGAGCCGGGGGTAGGCGAGCGAAGCGAGCAGGGGGCGGAGCCCCCTTGTTATACATATAAAAGTATTTTAAAGAAATTACTTGTTTTGCTCATTCTACTTGTCCGATCTTGATGCGATTCAGACGAACGGACGAACGGTTTTTCTCGATTTACGGGCACAATAAGGGGCGTGTCAAAAATTTGATTCAAACTTGACCTGATCCAACGCTTTTGGAGTCTGTGAGTGTGTCAGTGGTATCTGTATCTCTTACTTCAGGTTAAAAATTAATATTGGCTATTATCTGCTTCATGCTTACAATTGTTCAATTCATTTATTTTATACCACCCATTCATGTAGCAACTGCTTCAGGTTGTGAAAAAAAATTCTGCATAGCTCAATATTTAAATCAACCATTCTGATCTTCAAAATATGGTCTTGAAACCAATGACGACAAAATTATGAAAAATAAATGTTGTTTCAACTTATTCAGGTTAACAACGGTTTAAGGCAACAACTGCAGTATATTAGCAACTGCTTCAGGTTAAATTCAAGAAGAAACTTCTTCAGGTATAATTCAAGTAGACACTGATTCAGGTCAACAAAAAAAAAATTTCAAACCTCTCAGTTTTAAAAAATATTGTATGAGATTTATTATACAAAAACTTTAATTGTGTCTTTTGTTGGTTTATTGTCGATATGACATCACCAGCAAGCAACAACACTTGCATAAATGCAAGAAGCACGGTTTCAAGAGATGTTCGTTTTCCATTTTCAGAACCGTATCTGCTAGTTGACCAGCAATTTAAACTTAATGTCATCATTAATGTCGCTAAAACAATTTGGGAATTATAAGGCTCAATATTGAAAAAAAAGGTTGGATGCCATCGAGTGTTGCTGTTACTTAGTTGAAAACCTCCTAAAGTTGATTTTAAACCAACTTCCAATCTCTTTGGTTAGCCGCCTGTCGTCATCTATGGAACAGGTGACATGACTCAACCAACAACATACAACACTCGCATAGAAGCATAAAGCTGATTCAAGAGATTGTGAAGTTCCGTTTGTAGTGTCATTTATTTTTAAACTAACTTTAAAATTAACGTATTTAAAATATAAGACGTTTTTTCCCCTCCTAGAAGTAGGCAACAAAAATTGGTTTTAGCTATTTGTGCAAGCAGTACAAGCAGTGCACTGCTAGGCAAATAACTAAAACCAATTTGCGTTGCCTACTTCTAGGAGGGCTCAGAAACACTACAGAACTTTACAGTGCCTGGTAGAGCTTTCTATCAATTCACAGTCGTGCCTTTTGGCCTTACTAATGCACCGTCAACAATGTCAAAGTTTATGGACAAGATAATTCCGGCTAAATTCAAAAATGAAGTATTTGTTTATTTAGACGATCTCCTTATAGTTTCAGAATCCTTTGAAAAGCATATGAACGTGCTAAAGGAGTTCGTCTTCGTCTTTATCCAAGGCAGGATTGACGATAAATGTTGTGAAAAGTAAATTTTGTGTGAAGGAAGTGCAATATTTAGGTCATGTGGTCGGTCATGGAACCATAGCTATGGATCCGGATAAGATTGCTGCAATTAATGAGTATCCGGCACCCCGGTCATTAAAACAGCTTCGGCGTTTTCTTGGTATGACTGGCTGGTACCAGAAATTTATTAGCAATTTTGCCTCTATTGCTGCACCCCTTACAGATGCTCTCAAGCACAAGAAACGTTTCGAGTGGTCTGAAGCAGCCGATAATGCTTTTCAAGCTCTGAAACAGGAAATGTGTAAAGCTCCTGTATTACACACACCTAATTTTGCAGAGCCATTTTATATTCATTGTGACGCTAGTCATTCTGGTGTAGGAGGAGTCCTGATGCAAATCAATAAGAAAGGTGATGAAGTTCCGATCGCATATATGTCGCGAAAGCTCAACAAATGTCATAGAAATTACTCCGTGACAGAGAAAGCAATATTAAGTATAAAAAAATTTCGTGCATACGTTGAGGCGCATCCGTTTACAGTGATTACTGACCACGCATCTTTAAAATGGCTCATGTCACAAACGGATTTAGGCAATAGATTGGCGCGATGGGTTTTGAAACTAAAGGGTTATAGCTTCTCAATCCAGCATCGAAAAGGATCGAAAAATATTGTTCCCGACGCCTTGTCGAGAACGCACACTGAGGACCTATCGGCAATCGATGCATCAATATTTATTGACTTAAAATCCCCATATTTTCAATCAAGTTCATATCAGGATCTGCGCTCAAAAATTGAACAAAATCAGAGCCAGTTACCTGACGTTAAAATAGTAGATGGATTCATATATAGGCGAACTGAGCATGCATCGGGAGAAAAAGTTGCCGATGATTTAGTTTGGAAATTGTGGTTACCCTCTGAATTGATTCCAATTGCATTAAAAATGACCCATGACGATCCACTTTCTGTCCATGGAGGGATAAATTTGGTAACAAATGTTAAGGAGTATATCAATTAATGTGAAATTTGCAAAAGCACTAAAAGCTCAAACAAGGTGCTTAGACCTCCTCTTGCAAAAAGCGGAGAAAGTTTCTTTCAAAAGCTTTACATTGTCTTTCTTGGCCCTTATCCGAGATCTAAATCTAATAATATAGGCATCTTTATTGTGCTTGATCATTTTACAAAATTTCCTTTTTTGAAAGTGGTCAAAAGATTTACAGCGGATGCTATAATACAATTTTTAGAAGAGGATCTTTTCCATTGCTTTGGCGTCCCAGAAACTGTAGTCTCTGATAATGGGGTCCTGTTCAAGTCACATGTCTTTAATAATTTAATGCAAAAATACATGCGTACACAGCAGCTTATGCTCCACAGGCCAGTGCTTCCGAGCGTGTAAATAGGTCTGTAATTTCTGCTACTAAAGCCTATATTTCTTCTGACCAATCAAACTGGGATGAAAATCTGAGTAAGATTTGCTGCTCGTTACGCTCGAGTTTACACACGGCCGTGAATAACACACCATATAGGCTTGTCTTTGGTCAGCATATGATAACTGATGGTTCTACTTATCGGCTCTTGCGTGACTTAAATTTACTCGAAGATCGCCCTGTATTATTTAATAGAGATGACTCTTTGGATCTTATGAGAAACAAAGCGGTCAATGTGATGCGAAATCAACATGCACGCAATGAAAACGTTTATAACTTGAGAAGTAGAGAAGTTTCTTATGTTCTTGGACAAGAGGTTTTTCGCAGGAACTTTCAACAAAGTTATTTCGTTAAGGGATTCAACGCGAAACTTGCGCCAACATTCTTAAAGGCCCGAATTCGTCGTAAGTTAGGAAGTAGTTACTATGAAATGGAGGATATGCAAGGTAATTTTGTGGGCAAATATCATGCAAAAGATATCAAACAGTAATACTATTATTTGCAGTACTTGTCACAAGTGCGTATCACCCTTGTGGTATCCCCAAGTGCGATTGTGGTCGGGGGTATTGTAGTGGCGCTTGTTAAAGTTAATATAAGGAAATCCTCAAAAGTAGGCAACACAATTTTTTTCTCGGTACTAACAATTTTTGTATGACCCCGAAAGTAGGCAACACTGTACGTTAATAGCAGCGTTAACATTTAGTAGTAGATTTCTTTTTAGTCTTAGTAGTATTTTAGTTGCCAATATTATCAGCGCAATAATATTTTTATACCCGTTACTTATAAAAAATAAGTATAAGGGTATATTGTGTTCGTTGGAATGTATGTAACAGGGAGAAGGAGGCATCTCCGACCCTATAAAGTATATATATTCTTGATCAGCATCAATAGCCGAGTCGATATAGCCATGTGTGTCTGTCCGTCTGTCCGTCCGTGTGAGCGCCTAGATCTCAGAGACCATAAGAGATAGAGATACCAAACTTTCACTAAAAGACTTCTATATACCCCACGCAGATCAAGTTTGTTTCAAATTTAAGCCACGCACCCCTCCGCCCCCGCAAATAGCGAAAAACAGTCTGAACAAAGAAATCTCAGAAACTAAAAGAGATAGAGTAATAAAATTTGGCACACAGATTTATATATACCTCACGCAGATCAAGTTTGTTTCAAATTTAATCCACGCCCCCAAGCGCCCCCGCAAATCGCGAAAAACCTCCACACCCACAGTTTTTAGAATAATACGTTTTTTGTGATTATTACCGTTATCTATTAGCATTATCTATTATCCCACTAAATCGCATCAAGATCGGACATGTAGAACGACAGTTATGGCGAATTAAAGTTTTCAGAGCAAAACAAGTATTTTCTTTAAAGTACTTTTCAATATATTTAAGTAAGTAACGGGTATCATATAGTCGGGATCTCGACTATAGCCTTTCCCGCTTGTTTTTTATTGTATATCATTATTTGACTTCAAGAAAAAAGAAAAAAACAGGAAAATAAACATAAAATAGGTGAAAATAATTTTAAAATAATAATACTGAATTTTAATATTCGATTATTATTGCACCCCTGCTAATACCAGCTCCAGAAGAATAAACAATATTGTTTGCTTAAAACATAAGTTGGCCAGTTCTGACAGGCACTTCTTCATACATACTGTTCGCTTATGGAATCAGTTACCACAAAACCTAAAATCTGTTTCAGGCGCAGCGCAATTCAGAGCAAAACTTATTACACACCTTAGAAACGAAATATAAAATATAAGTATAAAAATATATAAATAAAAAAATAAATAAAATAATAAGAATATAAATAATTGTAACTCAATGTTAATCCAACTTATCAATTTCCGTTATGACATGAAACTTTAAAATTTAATATTATTGACTAGCGCCTTAATTTATAAGCTTTGTCTTGTAGCGTTAGGAATCATATCGTAAATAAATAAATAAATAAATAAATATAATATTCGATAATTTTGAAAATGCAGTCTTATTAGAAAATGCATTCCTGATTAGAAATGCATCCTTGGGTAAATTTATGGTTAGATGCCATTTCCGCCATCCGGACTCGCTCTCTTTTCTAAGCGATCGTCAACCAGTGCGGATGCATTTCTCACAAGTCTCGGCAAAGAAAAAGGTTTTTTCTTAACAACGTGTTTATCCTTAAACAATTTTTTTATTGCCGTTAAGCAATAATAATTTTTTTATTAACAATCCAATTGTTGTAAAATAAAATTGTTATTGGCAGCCGTCCAATCAAATGTAAGTTTTTCATAATTTCTTTTGTGAAAAATTCATATAATAATTAGCATTGGTCCACAGAAGTCTCATAACCTTACAGTGGTTACATGGTGCGCTTTTACAGCAGATAAAGAAAGAATTCTAATCTCTCTTTGGTGCCAATCCAATAAGGATTGGCACCCATACTGAACCCCTTAAGCGCAGCTTCACTGGAAAGCCAAGCGCAGCTGAAAACCTAAAGAAGACAGTTTTTAGACATCCGCCAAGCAGCAGAAAAAGCAATGTTTAAAAAAGGATCCAGTCGGAAAAGTGAAAGAAATGTGTAGGAAATTGTGAAAAGCTGACGTGCCATGCTTTACAGTGAAAATTTTGTGCATCAAGTCTAATTTCCCTGTGCTAAGTGCTGCCCTACAAAATTAACAAGTTATGCTACCCCAAAGCAGCCTAATGAGTTGCACATTTTTTTTGTTGCTAATATTGTAATTTAATTTTTTTATATCTTTTTTGGTAATATTCAAATTTAGTTTTGCTAATATTTTTTTTGGTGAAATGCGAAAAGTTGCAGGGCAAATCATTTTGGAATATAAAATGTGTGTTATATATGAATATTATAATGTGAATATCATGACTGCTACGACTGTCCGATCAGATCGAGTTATATACCGATCGAAAGGTTTAGACCTAACTTACAAAATGGCGTACTAAAACTTATGCTAGCACGCCTGGTTCATGAGATAAGGGGGTGTAAGTGGGAGGGAAAAAATTTTAATAATTGCAGCTAATGTGGTCGTTGGGGCTTTTTGTTAAAATATTTTCTTTTATAAAAATTCTTATCAAAAATACGCGTCGATTGATACCCCGATCAGATAACTGGTTCAAAAGATAATCAAATTTGAAATTTTTAGTGGACTTCTCAAAATGAGATGAAAAGTCAGTTTGTTTGTCGGTTCGTTTGTGCGTATCAAAGCGCTAAAAAAGCTTAGATGTAATGATAAGGATTTGTTTCTTTTCAAAAATATAGAAATGTTTGTTCTACGACTTTTTAAATTTCCCGCTAGTTTAGCGGGAAAACGCTATTTCCCTCTAAAATTCAAACCCCAATAGTTTGCAAACCATAGAAGCTACAGATATGTCCTATATATCATTGGAAAGGTTAGTTTGAGGGCTTTTTGGCGTACCTTCAAACATTTTTTTCTAAAGTACTCAGGTAACATTTTACAGGTAAAATATGGTTTTTTAGCTTATATTTTGGCGATTTCTGACAAAACGGCTCTAACGATTTTTATTAAATTTATGTATGTTTTAGTAAAATTCTGCGTTTTTTGGTATATATCACATAAATTTTGGTTGAGGGGTTTGGAAGATATTGCCTTTTAACTGAATATATATATTTTTCCATCGGTTTTATCACGTTTTAGTACTAAAAATTTTTTGGTTTTATGAGATATCTCAACCAAACTGATAAGATTCGCATTTTACAATGTTTTATATATCCTGACCAAAGTTGGTTCAAATCGGACCACTATATCATATAGCTGTCATAGGACCGATCGGGCGAAAAGTCTTAGTATGAAAAGTAGAAAGTAGTAACGCGAGCGAAGCAAACAGGGGCGGAGTCTCTTAGCTATATTTTTTACTATCTCCCTGCATTTATGATAAAGTTAAAATGTCAAAAGCAAAAGCAATTGCAAAAATTTCTGATATCCCACAAAAAAAAACCTCTACCTCTCTAGGTAAATGTCTAGTGACGAAAGCAATTTTTAGCTCCAAAATTTCTGATATCCAATTGTGTGACGAGCAAAATTCAGTTTATTATAAAAACTTTAAATGAAAATAAAAAGTATTTAAAAACAAGGGGGCTCCGCCCCCTGCTCGCTTCGCTCGCCTACCCCCGGCTCGCTTCGCTCGCGCTGAGGTGTGGTATGTCTACAGTCGAGCGCACTCGACAGTAACTTGCTCGATACCCAAACGTTCACAACCGATTAATTCAATTTCAGTAAAATATGGTCAACATAAAATGCTACAGACTATATGCTATCCTATAGCCTACAGTTAGGGGTGCTAGTCTGTGACAGAACTGGTATTAATACTAACTATAATACAATACGTGAATAACAAAATACAGATTATATTATATATATATATTTAGTTACTCTTTTCACAAAATCAAAGAAAATACAAGTTGTTAAAAAAGTACAAATTGTAATAAAGAAAATAGTTGACAAAAAAAAAAAAAATAGTTGACAAAAAAAAAAAAAAAAAAGTTGCACATGGGCAAGATTGAAACGGGATTCGAACTCTTGACTCATCGCCTGATTGCAAAATGTGCATCACATAAAATTATTGATTAAGTATGTAAAGTATTCATTTAAAAAGTATGTAATTATTAATTAATATGTAATTAATTTAATGCAATGAAAAAAAAAATAAAAAAATAATAATAATAATAATAATAAATAATTTGGTTCAAAACAAAGAGTTGTTTTGATCCCGAGTCCAATGTACCCACAAATCGCATGCATTGCTTCAAGTTTTGTACCAAAATCTGGCCACTGCACGTAGGCATGAGAAATGTGAAGTTTTGATTTAATATCTTCTGTATTTGTTATCCGATTGCAATGCAGTTTTCAGGAGTCATTATCAAAATTGTGTTTAGTGTGTGTGCAGATTTTGACATCTGTACCTATTAAATTGGCCTTGTATTTGGATATTTTAGTTTTTTGTCGATTACAGGATAATTGGGGGGCGTGGCAAAATTCTAAAATAAACTTGATCTGCGTGCGCAACATAGCAGTATTGTCACCAAATTTGGAATCTCTATCTCTTATAGTCTCTGAGATCCAGGTGATTATATTTTCTCCATATATCATATTTTCTCAAACTACTTCCCTGTTTATAAACCGATCTCAATGAAATTTCAGCACACCTCAGGACTCGTCCCCCCATCCTGTGGGCCAAGTCTCATTGCTGTAGCTTTAATAGTGCTCTTGTTATTAGATTTTATATCATTTACGTGGGCGGACGTGGGCGGGGTCAAATTTAAATACAAACTTAGTATAGATCAACATCCTAGGAGTACTGTCACCAAATTTGGTTGCTCTTACTTTTATAGTTGCGGAGATATATGTGTTCAAAATTCTGTACCATAATCGACACGAATCTAATAGGCTCTATACCCATTTTTTGGGTATCGAGCTAAAAACACGAAAATTGGTATTCGGCACTGTGCAAAAAGTAATTTTTATGTACAAAGAAGCTCGCCCTTTTTGAGCACAGTGCACAATGTGCACGAAACAAACTTGATCTGCTTGCAATATAGACGAACCTAAATACCAAGTTTGGTGTCTCTAGCTCTTATAGTCTCTGAGATCTAGGTGTTCATTCAGACAGACGGACAGACAGACAGACGGACATTGCTATATCGACTCGGCTAATGATGCTGATCAAGAATATATATACTTTATAGGGTCTGCCACGCCTCCTTCTGCCTGTTACTCACATTTTCGTTAAAACAAACCTAATAGACCCCTGTACTTTTTTTAAGTACGGGGTCTAAAAAAAGATTGTAGCCAATACGCCGTGGTGAGATTATCTGGACTTATACTAGCTTCAAAATGGCTGTATAACCGAAATCTAATTACACTTAGGCGATGATAATATTCAGGAAATAAAATAAATTCTTTTCTAGATTGTTGAGCAGACCAACCCTAAATTTGTAGTTTATTACCAACTAGTCTATGCTATAGTATTAGCTTGGACTAATAGCTACAAACGAATGTTAGTGAGAGAGTCCGCTTAATAATCACTATGCTTATTTCTTTCTTTTTTTCTTTATTATACCCGTTACTTATAAAAAATAAGTATAAGGGTATATTGTGTTCGTTGGAATGTGCGTAACAGGCAGAAGGAGGCATCTCCGACCCCATAAAGTATATATATTCTTGATCAGCATCAATAGCCGAGTCGATATAGCCATGTGTGTCTGTCCGTCTGTCCGTCTGTCCGTCTGTCCGTCTGTCTGTCCGTGTGAGCGCCTAGATCTCAGAGACCATAAGAGATAGAGTAACCAAACTTTCACACGTAGATCAGAAATGCGTTGGAGCAGGTCAAGTTTGTTTCAAATTTTGGACCCGCCTCCTTCCACGCCCGTAATTCGCGAAAAACTGGTCATCCGTCTGTATAAACACAAGGATCTCAGACACTATAAGAGATAGAATAACCAAATTTGGCACATAGATTTCCATATACCTCACGCAGATCAAGTTTGTTTCAAATTTAAGCCACGCCCCCCTCCGCCCCCGCAAATCGCGAAAAACCACCTCACCCACGATTTTTCATATAATACTTATTTTTTGGTAGTAACCGATATCTGTTATTATTATTTATTATCCCACTGAATCGCAACAAGATCGGACAAGTAGAACAGCAGTTATTGCGTGTCTAAGTTGTTAAATCAACAGGTGCCCCCTAGAGTATGCGATAGTTTTTGTATTGTTAAACCTTATTAGAATGCTTCAAATTCTGAACTAGTTCTGGCAACGCAAATATGACATTAGGATTGAATCGCTAATGTATTGAAATAAGTAACGGGTATCCTATGGTCGGGATCTCGACTATAGCCTTTCCCACTTGTTTTTTAACTCGAATTAGTTCAACATCAGGTTGTCCCTGGATCATTGTTAGTGGCCCAGAGCTACTAACGTGCCGTTCAATCTGAAGCAGGCAAATTCCCTACAGTATCAAGATATCCTTTATTTTCATTGAGGTCGAAATAATAACGTGATTGCACGGTTTCCAGAAAATATTATTTATGAATTATCGTCTTATAACCTCTGTTTTTTTTTTAGTATTGAATTTATTTGGCACTAAGCAGCGTTGCATCAATTAATTATAATCATAGCATTGTCGAAATTGGTTATATGTTTAAGAAAATATTCATTGAGGATAGCATGTTAGTTACTAGAAGTCCCGTACGTCAAAAGCAAAGAGCCCATTTAGATACTGTTTGTTGTGTTTGTACACAAGAAGTAGAGTATCCAGCTCAACTTCTGACGACTAGGTGTAACCACTTCTTTCATCACGCCTGCTTTAACACCCGTACGAAGAATAAGCCTCTGTGCCCAGTCTGTCGAACGTCCCTTAGCCGAACTGACGTAAGCCTAGCCACAGAGCTAGAAGCTGCACAATCAAGTGCCAATTCAGCAGCAATGTAAACGGGCAAAACCAGATCGCAGAAAAGATCAACTGCCGCAGTAATAGAGCCAAGCTCGGGCCTACAGCAGGGTAGAGAAGAGCGAGAACAGGTAGCACAATCTGTATCAGATCCTGAAAATCAGAATCAAGCAGAGCAGGACGGAAACATGGCCAATTGCGTACCCGGTAATCAAAACACCTTAGTAGATACCTGCAGCAAGCAATCAGTAATGCTATGGCCACAGCTTTAGCACAACAAACTCAATTGTTGTCTCAAACAATAGACGCAGGGCTTCAGCGATTGTCAATACAATCTGCGGCTCACCTTGACGCAGCTCAGTCGATGGCTAGAACTTCTCCACCTGATCAGCAACACCAAAGTTTCGAGGAGTTGTTTGGCGTCAACAACCTGCAAAACCCGGAAGCCAGGCAAGATGCTCGTCCAATTGTTAGCTCACCTTATGGTTCACAGCAAAGCAATCAGTTGAGAACTGACCGATTTAGCCAAATAATATTTAACTGGAAGTTGCGTTTCTTACGGCAATCGAAAGTTTCAATAGACGATTTTCTATACCGCGTAGCACTCACTATGCAGACACGAGATGGCAACTTTGAGTTGTTATCTCGCTACGCTAGCAATTAATTCGAGGGAAGCGGTAGCGAATGGTACTGGAGGTATCATAAGAGCGTCCAGGTAGTACGTTGGCCAGAGTTACGAAAAGCATTAAAAGAGCAATTCAAAGACGGGCGAACGGACCCGCTATCACTCAGCGAAAGCAGAAAGCTAGCGAATCTTTCGATCAGTCTTACGAGGCCATAGTGGCTATTTGCAGATAGGTTATTACAACCATTGAGTGAGCAAGGCTTGCTGGAGGGTGCTAAGAGCAAATCTGTTGGCTGATGTCCAACACGAAATTCTCCATGTATCCATATATAATGTTGTTCACCTGAGGCAAGTAGTACGTACACTCGAGCGGTTTATAAACACCTACTAATTCTTCCACTCATCGTTTTGCGGCTAAACGCCATATTAACGAACTCAGGGTTAAACCGGAAATGACTGCGATTTGGATGAAGAAGAATCTGTCGGTCTTGATATTGAAGCACTGACCTTGTCGTGCTGGAATTGTGAAAAAAAAGGCCATCGATATCAAGATTGTGTAGCTGATGGAACAATATTTTGTTATGGGTGTGGGAAGCATGACACATACAGGCCATCTTGTCAAAAATGTCGGTCCAAAAACGATCGCCCGCGAGCACCATTAGCCAGTGCACGAAAACTGATTACCCGAGCGATGTCCATATGGTGTTAAAGTATGTTTGGCTTCTTCTTACTTATTGTTCTATGCCATCTACTTATTTATTTAGAGTGAGTTTACCATAGTGATAACGTTGTACTTGGTTCCTTTTTACTTATTGTATAGATTAGCGTTGTAATATGCTTGACTCCTTTCTTCACATTCTTTTGTTACATGTAGTGTGTTCTTATCTATTTTGAGCATACAAATTCACACATTAGT
>CATOAP020000100.1:20678-102194 GCA_951394115.2 Drosophila phalerata
CGCAGAATCTGACAGAATATGCATTTAAGATGGTCATCTGAACTATTAAATTTGTTTTTATATATAAAGCTATATTAATTACCCATCGTTTGGTATGTTTACCGTTAAAATCTATAGAAGAATGACTAAGTTATTAGCATATAAGCAATGAAAGAATTTTGACCCAAAGGTTGATTTTCGACTGAACGGTCCCATGGCAGCTATATGTTATAGTGATCCGATTCCAACCAAATTTGGACAGGTTGTATAAGGCAATAGAAGGCTTATAACTTGTAAGTTTGGTACAGATAACTTAAAAAACAAAAAAGTTTTTCATACAAAAGGTTGCTTATCGACCGTTCGTATCGTTTGTTCCTATGGCAGCTATATGATATAGTGGTCCGATTTCTACCAAATTTGGTAAGGATGTAATGGGCAATTAATGATACCCAATTTATGAGTTTTATTGAGATGTCTCCAAAAACAAAAAAGTTTTTTATACTAAAACATGATTTTCTACCGATCGGTCCTATGACAGCTATATGATATAGTGGACCGATTTGAACCAACTTTGGTCAGGATGCATAAGACCAACTTATATGCATATTCTATCAGTTTAGTTAAGATATCTCAAAAAACACAAAAGTTTTTTATACTAAAACTTGTTTTTAGACCGATCGGTCCTATGGCAGCTGTATGATATAGTAGACAGATTCGAACCAAAATAAATAAAGATGAAAAGGACAACAAAGAGTACACAATTTGTGAGTTCGATTAAAATATCTTAGAAAATAAAAATGTTTTTCATACTAAAGGTGAATTTTCGACTGATCGTTCCTATGGCAGCTATATTGAATAGTGATCCGATTTGAACCAAATTTGGTAGGGATACATACCACATTACTAAATACATAACCAGCAAGATTGGATGATATATCTCAAAAAACAAAAAACTTTTTCATACTAACCCTTGTATTTCTAACGATCGTTCCTATGGCAGCTATATGATATAGTAATCCGATTTAGACCAAATTTAGTCAGGGTGTATGAGACAGTCCCAAATACACTATCTGTGAGTTTGGTTAAGATATCTCAAGAAACAAAAAAGTTTTTCATACTAAATGTCATGCCGCTCTACAAGGAAGTCATAAAATTCGACAAAAACATGCCTAGACAAAAAAAAATAATACATCGCCGTCTCTCCACAGATTTTGATAAGACATATCATAAACGACGCGTAATTAATACAGCTATGCAAATAAAATTAAAGACAAAATGTAATAAATTTTTTTCGACTTTTCCTCGAATTTTAAAGTAAAAAAAGCTAAAAAAAAAGCTAAAAAAAAAGCTTTAAAAAAATCATAATTTTCTTAATTCAAAAATTGATATCTCTTAAACTTTAAGTTTAAATCCAAAACTTTGTATTAATGAATTATAGATATATTCGATGGCTTTCAGGAAAAGTAAAGTTTTTGAAAATCGGGTTCTCGAGTAATGATGAAAAAACTGGGCGCACCTCTGAAAAAAAGTACGGAAAAAAGAGCCAAATTTCAAAAAATTCTGAAAAAAAAATCTCACCATAAAAAAAAAAATAAAAATGTTTTTCGTCATTTGGAGCCCCAAATCTATACAAAAAAGTGGGTTTGGTTCGTGTAATAGACAAAAAGTTGAAAATTGTTGCCTAGTGTTATTAGACCGGCTAATGCCAAACTGGTTGTCAGTTGTTTTAGTACTGAAATATGTCTTTCGAACGTTTCTGACACTACTAAAAGATCTTCGAGATAAATAAAAATCTCGTGACGAAGGTCTGGTGGGATTACTTTATCCATGAGCTTGGACATAGTTTGTGGAGCGTTAGTTTGTAGCATATCTACCCTACCATTTTCGTAAATCAAAGGGTATAACAATACATTAATACATTGTGACACTTTGTCATAATAAATACAAACATACAAATGCCCAAAGACCACTTAGAATTATATAAACATTCCAGCGCGCTAGTAATACGATCCATCGCTATATGCCTTCTGCATACATATGTATATACTAATATATACATACATCTAAGTACATAGACATAAGCATTTCATGTTTCGGGTTAGCTGAACCCAACACGAACACTTAAGATTCATTGAATAAAGGCACCTAAAACAATTCAGACGTGTTGTCATGTTCTACAAAAACCTATCCTTTATAAGTTAGCCCAAATGGCATGACCTTAAATTGATATAGTGGCCTGCTAGGCACGGTAAAAGCCGTTTTCTCACCACGATCGTCTGACTCTTCAATTACGCCTAACTCTAGCCTATCTAGCTCTACATACATGAGTATGTAGATGCCGGTGCTTGATTGGCTTACAATCCTCTATTTCAATGTCATGCGTCAGCCAAGTTGTTTTCCCTAGTCCTTTCTTTGCAAATGAAGGAAATTCGTGAATAGTTGCCACTAACACATTTTTCTGCTCCTCAGTCAACTTAATTTGAAGTGGATCCTCAAAGTTGAGGGTAGCGATACTGTTGGCCTTTTCTTTGTGCATCAAAAACATTGGTAGTAAATTAAAGGTCCTCCAGAAATCAATGCCTAGTATAAGGTTTTGTGCAAGAGTCGGCACTATAAACAAACAGATAGTTTGGATCTCGCCACGATATTCAACTGGCGTTGAAATCTTGCAAAGAATATTTTGTTTTTGGCCATCCGCCGTTCTCACGAATGCTTGCAGTGGCTTGTAATTGATAATATCTGCCAAAAGTTCTTCGGCAAGTTTGCCACCTATACAACTAATACAAGCGCCAATATCCATTAGACCGGATATTGTACTCTGAAGTAGTTTTACCTGTGCATAACTCCGAAGATCGCTATAGTTGTTGATAACTGAAGCTAACACTGCCTTGTTTAAGTCTTTCTGTTGTTGCCAATGAACAGTTCGGCGTTTCTGTTCTCTACTCTTTTTTCCAATCAAATGCTATGAAAGCTCTGGCATAGGTAAGTCTGAGTTTTTGTAAATGTCAGGTGGGGAAAATAGCTGGTTTAATGTATGTTCACTTAATCTGTATGTTCATAAATAAACATACGGATTGAGCAGTCCTCGGGCTGCTTGACAGATTTGGGATACAAACCACTTGAAAAGGTCACGATAGCGTAGAATTACCACATGGGTAGCGATCCTGGCGCTCAGAAATAATAGACTAATGTGTGAATTTGTATGCTCAAAATAGATAAGAACACACTACATGTAACAAAAGAATGTGAAGAAAGGAGTCAAGCATATTACAACGCTAATCTATACAATAAGTAAAATACAATAAGTAAACTCACTCTAAATAAATAAGTAGATGGCATAGAACAATAAGTAAGAAGAAGCCAAACATACTTTAACACCATATGGACTATATCCTATTAGTATATAAGATCACATATACACAATGATTAGAGTAAGCCAAAACATTGTAAACACTATATCGAACTCTGTCTAATTATTACATAAGAAAACCTATATAACCCCATACAACTCAATAAACGAGGTCAGTTCTTAAACCAACGCGTGAGTGTTTTTAGTTAGGGATTGGCAAGCGTGCTTACACACTAGTTCCGAAGTTGCGACTAACATCGCGACAGAGCTCAAGTGCAGATTTGCATGCATATGGTCCTTCGAGCAATTTTGCTTAGTGACTGCCACTTCCAGTAGATTCTTTAATCGGTATCACGGAAACAAGTCCATAGATAGCACCTGTCGTGCATCGTGGCGCAGCTAGGGAAATAAAAATAAAATACACATATAATTCTCCGGCAAACTACGTGCGACTGCAGCGTGGGACTGGACGGAAGGCAGCAGAGCGAAGGAATCAGCACTGAGCGTCGCAGGAAAAGAGCGGCGTGGGAATCAGAGCTGAATAAGGCGGCGGCGGCGCAGGAACCTGACAACGATCGCTAAAGAAGGCGACGAGGAAATCCTGTCCCAAAAAACTACGGCTCCAACTCTGAGTACGGTTCGGCGTAACCACAGAGAACACGAGCAAACAGCGGAAAAGCGTTAGCTAAGTGGTAAAAACTGAACCACAGCAGCGCCAAAGATAAAAACAACGGGCGGCGCGGGAACCTGTCAACGATCGCTAAAGGAGGCGACGTGGAAATCCTGTTCCGAAAACTACGGCTCCAACTCTGAGTACGATTCGGCGTAACCACAGAGAACACGAGCAAACAGCGGAAAAGCGTTAGCTGAGTGGTAAAAACTGAACCACAGCAGCGCCAAAGATAAAAACAACGGGCGGCACGGGAACTGGAAATTGTAGCAAGAAACACCCAGATCTTTACAACATCTGGGCGTTGAAAAAAGAGAAGTTAAGAAAAAATATATTGTAAAATAAATAATAAAAAAAAGAAATAAAGAATTATATTAACATATGTAAAAATGGTTTACACCCGGGAGCAATTGAACGCATTAGGGGCAAGTCAGTCTGCAATGTATGCGCAGCTATAACGCTGGGACGAGTAAATAACCAAAGACGATCAGCTCAATCTGAATTGGGCTACAAAAGTTCAGGAACAATGGGAATTGTTCAAAGCACAGCATCAAGTTTTGCGTGCAAATGAATCTATGTTGACAGGCGAATACTTTGAAAAAGAACCGAACGAAAAAACTCAAGCAATCAAAAATAGAATAATGGCCGAGTTAAATAAGAAGACAATTAGGAAATCATTGAATGAGACAATGATAAATGAAATATAAGAAAATGAAATACGATCAGAAGCCGCTCGCACGCTGCAAAGAACGATGAATCGTGCTGGAGAAAATCATAAACAGCACCAAAATGATTATGACGAGATCATAGAAGATTTCGATCGACTGACAGAACTGTTTAAGGAATTAAGGAAACATGGCCAAGCAACTTCTTCAATACGGGATCACTATGAAGATCTAAACGAAGCAAAAAGAGAAAAAATACGAAATTATGTTTCAGATGCTTAAGCCACAAATTCTCAATTTACCAGCCATGCCAAGAGCCCTGTGTAAAATGCAATGAAAGCCATCACGAATTACTGCATTTTGAAGATAAAACGAAGACGACAATGACGACTAGATCAGCAAACACTACATTATTGGCCACAGCTCAAATTGAAGTATTGTCAAACACAGGAGAATGGATCATCTGTCGAGCACAACGGGACCAAGGATCGCAAACCACAGTTATTACCGAGGAAGCAGCGCAAAAGCTTAAGTTAACGAAACGAAAAAGGCAAACAGAAATATATGGACTTGGAGAAAATCTATTTGGACTATCTAAAGCAATCGTGAAATTGAGAATTCGTCCACGGTTTCCAAGCAACAACACATTTAAAGCCGACGCAGTAGTATTAACAAAGGTGGTAAGTCCTCAACCTTCACAATCATTTGAGTACAATGAAGAGGTTTGGACAAATTAAGTTCTGGCAGATCCCACATTCAATAAACGAAGTCAGATTGATATTCTAATTGGGGCGGATATTTTTGCGGAAATTCTTACAAATGGTCTTAAGCAAGAAGACAATGTCTTAGGACAACGCACAAAACTTGGATGGATTCTATCTGGAGCAGGAAAGAAAGTCGAATCTACAAAATTACAACCAGCGGTCAATGTAGAGAAATTATGTAAAATTGGTGAAGTTACACAATCAAAAATGTCCTCCAAAGATGAGAGCTGCATGGACCTCGTCAAAGACACAACAAAAAATCATGAGAATAGCAGACTCATAGTAAAGGTACCCGAAGTTGAAGATATACAAAAGAGATCGCTTCAAGACAAAAATCTTACAAGTCAAAATAAGAAAGAATGTCCCATCAACAATCATATGAAAGAATATAAACTCGAAAATAACACGAACAAAATGAGGGAAATGGCAAACGATAAAGTTACAAATCAAAAGGTTTCTTCAAAATTTCTTTATCATGTTATGCCAAGTAGCTACAGCCAAAAAAACTTCTTGAAAAAATTAAAAATTTTGAAATATACAGGTTACCAAAAAACAATTTTTTTAAATTTTTTTTTCAAAAATTACACTGAATAATAACAACATTGTATCTTTTACCAAACTCACTTTTTCTGACATATATGTGATACAGATAAAAAAAAATACTGGAAAAATTTTTCTAATGTAAGATAATGCTTTTTTTGGCTGTAGCTACTTGGCATAACATGATCTACATTTTGGTATATGTATCGTGTACTAAAACTCAATAGCTGGGTAACACAATCAAAAAAACTTACAAAATAGGTGGACAAAATTAGGTTTTCTGAACATATGGAGCTCAAACAGCTCCAAAACGACATTTTTGCGAATCGACTTGTTAGTAAAACTTATAGCTTGTAACATTCCAAGAAACTTTTCTGAAAAAGGTTTACCAAAAAAATCAATACTTTGGAAGTTAGAGACCGAACACAAATGCCCTATTTTCTTAAAAGTGCCTAATTCACTAAAAAACTTAAATAAAAAATTTTGTATGAAACGATGATTATAACTCAAAAAAGTAATGATGCAGTTCAATTCCTAGGACCCGAAATAGGGGGAAACCGTTGAGTTTGGTCATGTCTTTTTTTTCGACTTGCACAGTGTAATCAAAGATCAGACTTTATTCCCGCCGGCAAGTTCCCAAAATAGAAGAAATTGGGAAGCTGAACTAAAACCGGTAAAGCATCAATTGAAAAGAATAACTGAAGACAGCACACTGCGCCCATTATATCCAATGAACTACACCGATGAATGTAATGATTTTGTGACATCAAGGCACTTGGTGATCGGGAGACCAACGTTAACTACTATCGAGAGCAAACAGGATAATATAGTTTCATTAACAGAACATTGGAAATTAATATCAAAAATAACAAGGGGGCTCCGCCCCCTGCTCGCTTCGCTCGCCTACCCCCGGCTCGCTTCGCTCGCGCTGAGGTGTGGTATGTCTACAGTCGAGCGCACTCGACAGTAACTTGCTCGATACCCAAACGTTCACAACCGATTAATTCAATTTCAGTAAAATATGGTCAACATAAAATGCTACAGACTATATGCTATCCTATAGCCTACAGTTAGGGGTGCTAGTCTGTGACAGAACTGGTATTAATACTAACTATAATACAATACGTGAATAATGAAATACAGATTATATTATATATATATATTTAGTTACTCTTTTCACAAAATCAAAGAAAATACAAGTTGTTAAAAAAGTACAAATTGTAATAAAGAAAATAGTTGACAAAAAAAAAGAAAATAGTTGACCAAAAAAAAAAAAAAAAAGTTGCACATGGGCAAGATTGAACAGGATTCGAACTCTCGACTCATCGCCTCGAATTACACGGCTCTATCATCAGAGCCATCGGAGCATTATATTTGCATGTGGCAATATCAATGTATATCATTTTTTTTCGTTGTACGTTTTGCACGTTTGTTTTGTTTGAATTATGTCTCGCTCGTTAGAAGAGAAGCCCTACATACACACATACATACATGTGCAAATAAAGCTATTTATAGAACCAAATTCGTTTTGCTGCTAATTCATGGTACTGATTGCAAAATGTGCATCACATAAAATTATTGATTAAGTATGTAAAGTATTCATTTAAAAAGTATGTAATTATTAATTAATATGTAATTAATTTAATGCAATGAAAAAAAAAAAATAAAAAAATAAAAATAATAATAATAATAAATAATTTGGTTTAAAACAAAGAGTTGTTTTGATCCCGAGTCCAATGTACCCACAAATCGCATGCATTGCTGCAAGTTTTGTACCAAAATCTGGCCACTGCACGTAGGCATGAGAAATGTGAAGTTTTGATTTAATATCTTCTGTATTTGTTATCCGATTGCAATGCAGTTTTCAGGAGTCATTATCAAAATTGTGTTTAGTGTGTGTGCAGATTTTGACATCTGTACCTATTAAATTGGCCTTGTATTTGGATATTTTAGTTTTTTGTCGATTACAGGATAATTGGGGGGCGTGGCAAAATTCTAAAATAAACTTGATCTGCGTGCGCAACTTAGCAGTATTGTCACAAAATTTGGAATCTCTATCTCTTATAGTCTCTGAGATCCAGGTGATTATATTTTCTCCATATATCATATTTTCTCAAACTACTTCCCTGTTTATAAACCGATCTCAATGAAATTTTCAGCACACCTCAGGACTCGTCCCCCCATCCTGTGGGCCAAGTCTCAATGCTGTAGCTTTAATAGTGCTCTTGTTATTAGATTTTATATCATTTACGTGGGCGGACGTGGGCGGGGTCAAATTTAAATACAAACTTAGTATAGATCAACATCCTAGGAGTACTGTCACCAAATTTGGTTGCTCTTACTTTTATAGTTGCGGAGATATATGTGTTCAAAATTCTGTACCATAATCGACACGAATCTAATAGGCTCTATACCCATTTTTTGGGTATCGAGCTAAAAATAAACTTTTGGCCAAAATTGGAAAAACAGATACCTGATAACAGGATAAGAATGTCACCCAGGGATATATGGAACAATTTGTCCATTGAAAACAAATAGAGAAGAGAATAAAGTAGCCCTCAGGAACGAACCAAGTACATTACATACTATATTAAGCTTTTTACTTATCCTTACCTTAATAAACAACGTCGCGAGCATTAACACAACAAAACTGGAGCAAGTGCAAGTGGCACCCATCGACAAGGACACAATGATGTATTTAGACGTTCAAGGAAAACTGGACACAATTTCATCAAAATGGAACCTGATTATTCATTACAATCTGGAACCATACATATTAGAGTTGAACAGAATAAATGGCTATATCGAGGAAATATCAATTAACTGCAGATATTTGGTTCAGTTCGAAGGAGCATGCCATATGATTACTCAAGCCATGGCCTTCAGATATTCCCAGCTGAAAAACAACAACGAATTACTACTAAAAATAAAAAGAAAGAGACGAGCACCTTTTGAATTTGTTGAGTCATTACATCACATTCTATTTGGAACAATGGATGCCGATGACCGGACAATGTTTATATCCAACATCCAAAATGTATTTGACAACCAACAAGATCTTCATAAAATGTATAAGAAACAAACATCAATTATAGACTCGACACTAAATATATTAAAGAAAACCACGGACGACGTCAACAAGCAATTCACTGCAATGGATAACGAGATTCAAAGACTTCGCAACGAGATAGCGGAAAAAATATATATAAACCAAATGGCGCTATCATATCAAATTATGCTATCACAAATTATTCAGTTGATAGAAAACTGCGAAAATATACAATCAGCAGTCACGAACTTATTCATCGACCTGAATCATGGAAGAATCAACCCACAGCTACTTGAACCGTCCCAGCTGAAAAAGGAAATCAGTACCATTACCAGCCAAACAAAGACTTCCAGGAGCACCAACAGGTACAGATCTAAAGGAAATATATAACTTAATGGAAGCTCAAGCCATGATAATGGATAATCGACTAGTAATACATGCCGAGATTCCACTATTTAACCAGGAATCTGCAACTGTTTACCGACTTGTACCGATTCCAATTGTAAAACATAAAAGGACGGACATAGTGCAAATAAAGGCTGAATATCTAGTATATAACTTCAACCAGGATATCTATACCTTGATATCAGCCACCCAGTTAGCGTCATGTAACTTGCAATCCAATAAACATCTATTATGCAAGGGAAATTGGGTCTGGAAGAGTGCAACCGATAACTCCTGCAAAGTATCAACGTTAAAGCAAAGTCTCGATCCAGCTTGTGAATTCCAACAAATTGCAACGGAAGATATGTGGACGCAACTGCAACCCCGAAACACTTGGCTATTCAAAATCTTGACTGAGCCAGTTCTGGAATGGACCTGCGGAAGTCAGCACAACAAAGTGAAACACATCACAGGACAAGGCATATTGCGACTAGAAGAAGGATGTACAGCTCGCCAAGATAAACATCTGCTAACCGCATCTCAAGAGATTACAACGGAGGATGACGCTGAATATCTGGCAGCCCCTTTAATAAAATTAGCAAGTAACATCCCACTTACTCAAATAAGACCACTAACAAATAAGTTGATAAGCAATACAGAAGAAATTGATCAAATTAAAATGTTAATAGAAAAACAAAAACAAAATAAATTTAAGCTAAGAAACATAGAATTTCACAATGTAACCGGACACACGTCCTTAACACTGATAATCATTTTAATAATAGCGATAGGTAAGCAAAAAATTAATATAAATTTCGGGTTGCCAACGACAACCACTTGACAACGGCCCCCCGCAAAATGTTCATAAATGAACATACGGATTGAGCAGCCCTCGGGCTGCTTGACAGATTTGGGATACAAACCACTTAAAAAGGTCACGATAGCGTAGAATTACCACATGGGTAGCGATCCTGGCGCTCAGAAATAATAGACTAATGTGTGAATTTGTATGCTCAAAATAGATAAGAACACACTACATGTAACAAAAGAATGTGAAGAAAGGAGTCAAGCATATTACAACGCTAATCTATACAATAAGTAAAAAGGAACCAAGTACACGTTATCACTATGGTAAACTCACTCTAAATAAATAAGTAGATGGCATAGAACAATAAGTAAGAAGAAGCCAAACATACTTTAACACCATATGGACATCGCTCGGGTAATCAGTTTTCGTGCACTGGCTAATGGTGCTCGCGGGCGATCGTTTTTGGACCACATTTTTGACAAGATGGCCTGTATGTGTCACGCTTCCCACACCCATAACAAAATATTGTTCCATCAGCTACACAATCTTGATATCGATGGCCTTTTTTTTCACAATTCCAGCACGACAAGGTCAGTGCTTCAATATCAAGACCGACAGATTCTTCTTCATCCAAATCGCAGTCATTTCCGGTTTAACCCTGACTTCGATAATATGGCGTTTAGCCGCAAAACGATGAGTGGAAGAATTAGTAGGTGTTTATAAACCGCTCGAGTGTACGTACTACTTGCCTCAGGTGAACAACATTATATATGGATACATGGAGAATTTCGTGTTGGACATCAGCCAACAGATTTGCTCTTAGCACCTCCAGCAAGCCTTGCTCACTCAATGGTTGTAATAACCTATCTGCAATAGCCACTATGGCCTCGTAAGACTGATCGAAAGATTCGCTAGCTTTCTGCTTTCGCTGAGTGATAGCGGGTCCGTTCGCCCGTCTTTGAATTGCTCTTTTAATGCTTTTCGTAACTCTGGCCAACGTACTACCTGGACGCTCTTATGATACCTCCAGTACCATTCGCTACCGCTTCCCTCGAATAAATTGCTAGCGTAGCGAGATAACAACTCAAAGTTGCCATCTCGTGTCTGCATAGTGAGTGCTACGCGGTATAGAAAATCGTCTATTGAAACTTTCGATTGCCGTAAGAAACGCAACTTCCAGTTAAATATTATTTGGCTAAATCGGTCAGTTCTCAACTGATTGCTTTGCTGTGAACCTAACAATTGGACGAGCATCTTGCCTGGCTTCCGGGTTTTGCAGGTTGTTGACGCCAAACAACTCCTCGAAACTTTGGTGTTGCTGATCAGGTGGAGAAGTTCTAGCCATCGACTGAGCTGCGTCAAGGTGAGCCGCAGATTGTATTGACAATCGCTGAAGCCCTGCGTCTATTGTTTGAGACAACAATTGAGTTTGTTGTGCTAAAGCTGTGGCCATAGCATTACTGATTGCTTGCTGCAGGTATCTACTAAGGTGTTTTGATTACCGGGTACGCAATTGGCCATGTTTCCGTCCTGCTCTGCTTGATTCTGATTTTCAGGATCTGATACAGATTGTGCTACCTGTTCTCGCTCTTCTCTACCCTGCTGTAGGCCCGAGCTTGGCTCTATTACTGCGGCAGTTGATCTTTTCTGCGATCTGGTTTTGCCCGTTTACATTGCTGCTGAATTGGCACTTGATTGTGCAGCTTCTAGCTCTGTGGCTAGGCTTACGTCAGTTCGGCTAAGGGACGTTCGACAGACTGGGCACAGAGGCTTATTCTTCGTACGGGTGTTAAAGCACGCGTGATGAAAGAAGTGGTTACACCTAGTCGTCAGAAGTTGAGCTGGATACTCTACTTCTTGTGTACAAACACAACAAACAGTATCTAAATGGGCTCTTTGCTTTTGACGTACGGGACTTCTAGTAACTAACATGCTATCCTCAATGAATATTTTCTTAAACATATAACCAATTTCGACAATGCTATGATTATAATTAATTGATGCAACGCTGCTTAGTGCCAAATAAATTCAATACTAAAAAAAAAACAGAGGTTATAAGACGATAATTCATAAATAATATTTTCTGGAAACCGTGCAATCACGTTATTATTTCGACCTCAATGAAAATAAAGGATATCTTGATACTGTAGGGAATTTGCCTGCTTCAGATTGAACGGCACGTTAGTAGCTCTGGGCCACTAACAATGATCCAGGGACAACCTGATGTTGAACTAATTCGAGTTAAAAAATAAAGAAAAAAAGAAAGAAATAAGCATAGTGATTATTAAGCGGACTCTCTCACTAACATTCGTTTGTAGCTATTAGTCCAAGCTAATACTATAGCATAGACTAGTTGGTAATAAACTACAAATTTAGGGTTGGTCTGCTCAACAATCTAGAAAAGAATTTTTTTTATTTCCTGAACATTATCATCGCCTAAGTGTAATTAGATTTCGGTTATACAGCCATTTTGAAGCTAGTATAAGTCCAGATAATCTCACCACGGCGTATTGGCTACAATCTTTTTTTAGACCCCGTACTTAAAAAAAGTACAGGGGTCTATTAGGTTTGTTTTAACGAAAATGTGAGTAACAGGCAGAAGGAGGCGTGGCAGACCCTATAAAGTATATATATTCTTGATCAGCATCATTAGCCGAGTCGATATAGCAATGTCCGTCTGTCTGTCTGTCCGTCTGTCTGAATGAACACCTAGATCTCAGAGACTATAAGAGCTAGAGACACCAAACTTGGTATTTAGGTTCGTCTATATTGCAAGCAGATCAAGTTTGTTTCGTGCACATTGTGCACTGTGCTCAAAAAGGGCGAGCTTCTTTGTACATAAAAATTACTTTTTGCACAGTGCCGAATACCAATTTTCGTGTTTTTAGCTCGATACCCAAAAAATGGGTATAGAGCCTATTAGATTCGTGTCGATTATGGTACAGAATTTTGAACACATATATCTCCGCAACTATAAAAGTAAGAGCAACCAAATTTGGTGACAGTACTCCTAGGATGTTGATCTATACTAAGTTTGTATTTAAATTTGACCCCGCCCACGTCCGCCCACGTAAATGATATAAAATCTAATAACAAGAGCACTATTAAAGCTACAGCAATGAGACTTGGCCCACAGGATGGGGGGACGAGTCCTGAGGTGTGCTCAAAATTTCATTGAGATCGGTTTATAAACAGGGAAGTAATTTGAGAAAATATGATATATGGAGAAAATATAATCACCTGGATCTCAGAGACTATAAGAGATAGAGATTCCAAATTTGGTGACAATACTGCTATGTTGCGCACACAGATCAAGTTTATTTTAGAATTTTGCCACGCCCCCCAATTATCCTGTAATCGACAAAAAACTAAAATATCCAAATACAAGGCCAATTTAATAGGTACAGATGTCTGCACACACACTAAACACAATTTTGATAATGACTCCTGAAAACTGCATTGCAATCGGATAACAAATACAGAAGATATTAAATCAAAACTTCACATTTCTCATGCCTACGTGCAGTGGCCAGATTTTGGTACAAAACTTGAAGCAATGCATGTGATTTGTGGGTACATTGGACTCGGGATCAAAACAACTCTTTGTTTTGAACCAAATTATTTATTATTATTATTATTATTATTTTTTTATTTTTTTTTTCATTGCATTAAATTAATTACATATTAATTAATAATTACATACTTTTTAAATGAATACTTTACATACTTAATCAATAATTTTATGAGATGCACATTTTGCAATCAGGCGATGAGTCAAGAGTTCGAATCCCGTTTCAATCTTGCCCATGTGCAACTTTTTATACCCGTTACTTATAAAAAATAAGTATAAGGGTATATTGTGTTCGTTGGAATGTGCGTAACAGGTAGAAGGAGGCATCTCCGACCCTATAAAGTATATATATTCTTGATCAGCATCAATAGCCGAGTCGATATAGCCATGTCCGTCTGTCCGTCTGTCCGTCTGTATGAACAAAAGGATCTCAGAGACCATAAGAGATAGAGATACCAAACTTTCACTAAAAGACTTCTATATACCCCACGCAGATCAAGTTTGTTTCAAATTTAAGCCACGCCCCCCTCCGCCCCCGCAAATAGCGAAAAACAGTCTGAACAAAGAAATCTCAGAAACTAAAAGAGATAGAGTAACCAAATTTGGCACACAGATTTATATATACCTCACGCAGATCAAGTTTGTTTCAAATTTAATCCACGCCCCCATCCGCCTCCGCAAATCGCGAAAAACCACCACACCCACAGTTTTTAAGATAATACGTTTTTTGTGATTATTACCGTTATCTATTAGCACTATCTATTATCCCACTAAATCGCATCAAGATCGGATATGTAGAACGACAGTTATGGCGAATTAAAGTTTTCAGAGCAAACAAGTATTTTCTTTAAAGTACTTTTCAATGTATTAAAGTAAGTAACGGGTATCATATAGTCGGGATCTCGACTATAGCCTTTCCCGCTTGTTTTTTTTTTTTTTTGTCAACTATTTTCTTTTTTTTTGTCAACTATTTTCTTTATTACAATTTGTACTTTTTTAACAACTTGTATTTTCTTTGATTTTGTGAAAAGAGTAACTAAATATATATATATAATATAATCTGTATTTTGTTATTCACGTATTGTATTATAGTCAGTATTAATACCAGTTCTGTCACAGACTAGCACCCCTAACTGTAGGCTATAGGATAGCATATAGTCTGTAGCATTTTATGTTGACCATATTTTACTGAAATTGAATTAATCGGTTGTGAACGTTTGGGTATCGAGCAAGTTACTGTCGAGTGCGCTCGACTGTAGACATACCACACCTCAGCGCGAGCGAAGCGAGCCGGGGGTAGGCGAGCGAAGCGAGCAGGGGGCGGAGCCCCCTTGTTTTTAAATAATTTTTATTTTTATTTAAAGTTTTTATAATAAACTGAATTTTGCTCGTCACACAATTGGATATCAGAAATTTTGGAGCTAAAAATTGCTTTCGTCACTAGACATTTACCTCGTGTAGAGGTTTTTTTTGTGGGATATCAGAAATTTTTGCAATTGCTTTTGCTTTTGACATTTTAACTTTATCATAAATGCAGGGAGATAGTAAAAAATATAGCTAAGAGACTCCGCCCCTGTTTGCTTCGCTCGCGTTACTACTTTCTACTTTTCATACTAAGACTTTTCGCCCGATCGGTCCTATGACAGCTATATGATATAGCGGTCCGATATGAACCAATTTCGGTCAGGAAGTATAAAACTAACTTAAATGCATATTCTATCAATTTGGTTAAAATATCTCATAAATCAAAAAAGTTTTTCATACTAAAACCTTATTTTGACCAGATCGGTCCTATGACAGCTATATGATATAGCGGTCCGATATGAACCAATTTCGGTCAGGATGTATAAAACTAACTTAAATGCATATTCTATCAATTTGGTTGAAATATCTCGTAAAACAAAAAAGTTTTTCATACTAAAACCTAATTTTGATCCGATCGGTCCTATGACAGCTATATGATATAGTGGTCCGATTTGAACCAACTTTTGTCAGGATATATAAAACATTGTAAAATGCGTATTTTATCAGTTTGGTTGAGATATCTCATAAAACCAAAAAATTTTTAGTACTAAAACGTGATTTTCGAACTAAAACGTGATTTTCGACCGATGGAAAAATATATTTATTCAGTTAAAAGGCAATATCTTCCAAACCCCTCAACCAAAATTTATGTGATATATACCAAAAAACGCAGAATTTTACTAAAACATACATAAATTTAATAAAAATCGTTAGAGCCGTTTTGTCAGAAATCGCCAAAATATAAGCTAAAAAACCATATTTTACCTGTAAAATGTTACCTGAGTACTTTAGAAAAAAAGGTTTGAAGGTACGCCAAAAAGCCCTCAAACTAACCTTTCCAATGATATATAGGACATATCTGTAGCTTCTATGGTTTGCAAACTATTGGGGTTTGAATTTTAGAGGGAAATAGCGTTTTCCCGCTAAACTAGCGGGAAATTTAAAAAGTCGTAGAACAAACATTTCTATATTTTTGAAAAGAAACAAATCCTTATCATTACATCTAAGCTTTTTTAGCGCTTTGATACGCACAAACGAACCGACAAACAAACTGACTTTTCATCTCATATTGAGAAGTCCACTAAAAATTTCAAATTTGATTATCTTTTGAACCAGTTATCTGATCGGGGTATCAATCGACGCGTATTTTTGATAAGAATTTTTATAAAAGAAAATATTTTAACAAAAAGCCCCAACGACCACATTAGCTGCAATTATTAAAATTTTTTCCCTCCCACTTACACCCCCTTATCTCATGAACCAGGCGTGCTAGCATAAGTTTTAGTACGCCATTTTGTAAGTTAGGTCTAAACCTTTCGATCGGTATATAACTCGATCTGATCGGACAGTCGTAGCAGTCATGATATTCACATTATAATATTCATATATAACACACATTTTATATTCCAAAATGATTTGCCCTGCAACTTTTCGCATTTCACCAAAAAAAATATTAGCAAAACTAAATTTGAATATTACCAAAAAAGATATAAAAAAATAAAAAAATTAAATTACAATATTAGCAACAAAAAAAATGTGCAACTCATTAGGCTGCTTTGGGGTAGCATAACTTGTTAATTTTGTAGGGCAGCACTTAGCACAGGGAAATTAGACTTGATGCACAAAATTTTCACTGTAAAGCATGGCACGTGAGCTTTTCACAATTTCCTACACATTTCTTTCACTTTTCCGACTGGATCCTTTTTTAAACATTGCTTTTTCTGCTGCTTGGCGGATGTCTAAAAACTGTCTTCCTTAGGTTTTCAGCTGCGCTTGGCTTTCCAGTGAAGCTGCGCTTAAGGGGTTCAGTATGGGTGCCAATCCTTATTGGATTGGCACCAAAGAGAGATTAGAATTCTTTCTTTATCTGCTGTAAAAGCGCACCATGTAACCACTGTAAGGTTATGAGACTTCTGTGGACCAATGCTAATTATTATATGAATTTTTCACAAAAGAAATTATGAAAAACTTACATTTGATTGGACGGCTGCCAATAACAATTTTATTTTACAACAATTGGATTGTTAATAAAAAAATTATTATTTCTTAACGGCAATAAAAAAATTGTTTAAGGTTAAACACGTTGTTAAGAAAAAACCTTTTTCTTTGCCGAGACTTGTGAGAAATGCATCCGCACTGGTTGACGATCGCTTAGAAAAGAGAGCGAGTCCGGATGGCGGAAATGGCATCTAACCATAAATTTACCCAAGGATGCATTTCTAATCAGGAATGCATTTTCTAATAAGACTGCATTTTCAAAATTATCGAATATTATTAGCAGGGGTGCAATAATAATCGAATATTAAAATTCAGTATTATTATTTTAAAATTATTTTCACCTATTTTATGTTTATTTTCCTGTTTTTTTCTTTTTTCTTGAAGTCAAATAATGATATACAATAAAAAACAAGCGGGAAAGGCTATATTCGAGATCCCGACTATATGATACCCGTTACTTACTTAAATATATTGAAAAGTACTTTAAAGAAAATACTTGTTTTGCTCTGAAAACTTTAATTCGCCATAACTGTCGTTCTACATGTCCGATCTTGATGCGATTTAGTGGGATAATAGATAATGCTAATAGATAACGGTAATAATCACAAAAAACGTATTATCTTAAAAACTGTAGGTGTGGTGGTTTTTCGCGATTTGCGGGGGCGCATGGGGGAGTGGATTAAATTTGAAACAAACTTGATCTGCGTGAGGTATATATAAATCTGTGTGCCAAATTTTATTACTCTATCTCTTTTAGTTTCTTTGTTCAGACTGTTTTTCGCTATTTGCGGGGGCGGAGGGGGGCGTGGCTTAAATTTGAAACAAACTTGATCTGCGTGGGGTATATAGAAGTCTTTTAGTGAAAGTTTGGTATCTCTATCTCTTATGGTCTCTGAGATCTAGGCGCTCACACGGACGGACAGACGGACAGACACACATGGCTATATCGACTCGGCTATTGATGCTGATCAAGAAAATATATATTTTATAGGGTCGGAGATGCCTCCTTCTCCCTGTTACATACATTCCAACGAACACAATATACCCTTATACTTATTTTTTATAAGTAACGGGTATAAAAAGTTGCTCTGCCGAAAATCAAGTTTTAGTATGAAAAAATTTTTGGCTTTTTGAGATACCGTAACCAAACTGATAGAATATGTATCTGGGCTGGTAATATACATCCTGACCAAGTTTGATCCAAATCGGCCCACAATATCATATAGCTGTCATACAGACGATCTGCCGAAAATCAAGTTTTAGTATGAAAAAGTTTTTTGTTTTTTGAGATATCTTAACCAAACTGATAGAATATGCATTTATGATGGTTTTGTACATTCTGACCAGATTTGGTTCAGATCGGTTCCATATATCATATAGCTGCCATTGGAATAATTGGTCGAAAATCAACATTTATAAAAGAGTACCTGGGCTCAGGGTATCCTACTGTCGAGCGTGCTCGACTGTAGCCGCACCTCACCGCGAGCGAAGCGAGCCGGGGGTAGGCGAGCGAAGCGAGTAGGGGGCGGAGCCCCCTTGTTGATTCTTTAATCGGTCTCAATTATTGAGTATGCAGTGCGTGTTGAACTGTATGGCTTAATAATGAAAATTTAATTCTCTTTGATAATTCTTTTCACTCTTTGCCACTTCATATTACACTTGCATTTAAGTTATAAATATTAACGAAAACAAATTTAAAAAAAATGCAAAAGGACTAACAAACTATTACAACTTATCGAAATGCATTCACATAAAAGGGTCAGTAAATAACTCTAGTTGCAGTGCAATCACTCTGCAGTCACTCTGGTGGATGATTCATAAGCCGTGGTTCTCTCAAGCACTTGTTCTCACGTCTGGCCAGTAAGGTCGCACTCACAGCTGACTAGACAAAAGAGCCTTCGTATACGGATGTATGTGTGCGCGATCAAGCTTTTTATGGTTGGCCGTTTTAGTTATGCCGTATTTATGTACAATTAATAATAACTAAAACGGCGAACAATCTAAATGGTAAATGCATTTATCGCATCTTGTAGATATGTGTTTAGATGAGATATGTATTTATTGAGTTTTAAATGATATACATAGGGCCAAATCTATTGCAAACAAATAGAAATACATAAAATACAAAATTTTTTTTTTTTTTTCAGCAAATTATGGTTTTTTCACTATTATTTACCCTTTAAAGAATGGCACCAAATCAAAATATTTTCTTTTCTCTCCGGCCAGCAAAGGGTGGCTCGAAACACACTGGAGGGGTTATGTGCACTGTTAATAAATTCATTAAATTACTAAAACTAACCAAAATTTAAAAAAAAACATTTTTTTTTTATTAAAACTTACTGCGTTTTATATGCAGCAACCAATAAAAAAACGTTGCTCGAACCACTATTTTAATTTTAACTGGCACTACGTAGAACTTTTATTAAATTTTTGCGATTGTAAGACACGCACGACTTGTCTCTTTGAAATCCACGAGGAGAAAAGAAATTCTACAGACCCTCAATCTCCCTAGGAAGTCTAGTTTTCCGGAAATCTCTGTTTCCTTATTCTTAGCTCAAAAAGACATCTGTCAGGTTCTGAGAGTAAGCAGCTGACTGCTGATATTAATATTACTTTTATTTTGCAAGAATAATTTTAATCTTAGGGAATTTGGTTACTGAAAAGATCTGTATTTAAAGTCTACTTTTTCCTGTAAACAAAAATAAAAATTCATTGCATACTTTACGGCGCGAAGTTTGTTTTGGCTTGCAAGCGGCATTTTACACTCTGAATTGCTCAAGAATTGAATGTATGGGTGTCCAATAATTCAACACGTACTTTAAAAATTTGAACTGTCCGAGAGAGCACCAATTAATTAAAATACAGTTGCTTAAGCATCGGTTCCACGTTTGAGAGCCAAATAATTAATACTGTAACGTTTCTCGAACCTCTAGATAGGTGACTGAACTGATGTAGGGTATCACTCGTCGGATAGTACGCGCTTGCAGACCGGCTCCGGCCCGTTGCCAAGTTGGGTGGGTGTTTAAATATCCACGAATAAGATTGCTCATAGAATGGGTATTAATATATTAAATAAATTCGCGTACCGAGGGCAAAAAGCAATTAAGAAACGGGATTAAAGGAGAAGGATACGGGGAAAACATAAGATACAATCAATCCGACACATTTCTTTTGTTACACCATCAGGTGTAAATGCCCGCCTTACCATGATCCTTACGGGCCACATATTAAGATAAGGATCCCTCAAAAATGTCGCAAGACCACTACCCTATATCCCCATATTGCAGCATGGTTTCCCTAATAAATAATTTAGTTCATAGTTAAATTCATATTATATTTATTGCTAAACATTGTTATATTTAAATTTAATTAGTTTTAAGAAATTCGAAAAACAAGGAAAATTCAAGAAATCAACGTGACAATATTATTTTTCTATCATTATTTGCTTGATTGGGTGGCGTTTGTAAAATACTTAATTTTATTTTCAATTACTAATTTTTTGTTTTGTAATAAATGCAGTGCAAAATCAATAATATTTGTTTTTATGACAGCCCGAAAGTATGCTGAGTTATTATTTTTTTTGACGCTTCGACATGTTAAGGTGAATGACGAACCGACCGAAAAGCTATTATATGTTTACAGAAAATGAATATATAATGTATAACACTTACGGCTTACAATCCCACGATGAAAGATCTTTCAGTGTGTGCGTGGCCGATGTAGGTTAGATGCATGTCTGAAATATAAGCTTATGATGGGGTTCGGGTCTTGGGTGAGCTTTGATAAGCAAAGGTAAATTATATGAATACCAATTATCAAGTTACCATCAATTAACCATAAGTTGATTTGCATTCATTTATGCTTATGGCATTTGCATTAATTGCGTTGGCTAGCCTGGGTTTTTAAATATATATTTATTAATTGAAACTTTAAACTCTTTCTTGTTTTGTAGGCACCACCATACCGCACTCGCAAATTACAGAAGCATTTCGAATTTCTTTACAAAATCTTTAAACGAAACAATGGCAGAAGGCTTTAAACAATGGTGGCAGCCCAATTTTAACAATTCATGCCACTTGAGCAGTTATTTCTGCCACTTGGATAGCTTCTGCTATTTGCAAATTTTGAGGTTGGGGACAAGGCATTTTGAAAGTTGAAAATTTTAACGGCAGATGAAAGCCAGCGCACACAAGGGACGAATTCCCACGTAGAAAAAGATTTCCGCCAACACCAATGCAAACGGCAGCGATGTTTGAACTGGGCATTGAGAGCGTTGTGACGTCACTACGCCGAGTCACACACCTTTAGTAGACCATTCGCGCAGAGCTTTTGCACAGCTTGACTGTAAGGTTAGAACAGCTGCGCCTGAGCACTAAGTGCCGACTCTGTCTTGCAATGAATGATAAACAGAGACACACACACACCAATTAGTCACTGCTCACCTCAATTAAATTGACCAAACTTACCCGTTTGGGAATCGGCACAGCTACAGTTGAATCTTGATTCAAATTTAAAATTATGTTGAGTGGCTGCTCGTCGCCAAAGACAATTTGTAGGCTGCGATCTTGCAGGAAAAAAGGTAGAATTAGTGTGTTTTATTGCAGCTATCTGCACAGTGCATACTAACATATGCCAATTTTGCACTAAATTCTTTCAAAATGGCACTTGCCAACTTAATAAATTTCACTGCGATTAATTCGCGCACAAGTGTGCTCTTTGATGGTCACGAGGTGAAAAGAACACTTGTGAAAATAATAGAAGCATAAGGGCATAATTGTTTTGAAATTCATGCTGCGTACTTGCAGTTTGCTACCAGGGCTGCAATATAAGCAACTCTAAATGGTATTACCAATTTTTAATTACTAATGTCCCCGCTAGAGGGCGAAACATAAAAATTATCGTTTTCATTCAATCCAATTAATATTCATTTCATACTATCTATTCTATTCATAGCAATATACTTAATTTTATTCAACTTATTATTATTATTTATGTGGACTATAAAATTAGTTTTGGCATCGGCGAAGTCAGCTAGTCACTTGCTAGATGCTTGCACTGCAGTGCGGCCGCGGCTCCATACAAGCCCGACCAGTGTGCACTGCTTGTACTGCTTGCACAAATAGCTACAACCAATTTTTGTTGCCTACTTCTAGGAGGGGAAAAAACGTCTTATATTTTAAATACGTTAATTTTAAAGTTAGTTTAAAAATAAATGACACTACAAACGGAACTTCACAATCTCTTGAATCAGCTTTATGCTTCTATGCGAGTGTTGTATGTTGTTGGTTGAGTCATGTCACCTGTTCCATAGATGACGACAGGCGGCTAACCAAAGAGATTGGAAGTTGGTTTAAAATCAACTTTAGGAGGTTTTCAACTAAGTAACAGCAACACTCGATGGCATCCAACCTTTTTTTTCAATATTGAGCCTTATAATTCCCAAATTGTTTTAGCGACATTAATGATGACATTAAGTTTAAATTGCTGGTCAACTAGCAGATACGGTTCTGAAAATGGAAAACGAACATCTCTTGAAACCGTGCTTCTTGCATTTATGCAAGTGTTGTTGCTTGCTGGTGATGTCATATCGACAATAAACCAACAAAAGACACAATTATCGTTTTTGTATAATAAATCTCATACAATATTTTTTAAAACTGAGAGGTTTGAAATTTTTTTTTTGTTGACCTGAATCAGTGTCTACTTGAATTATACCTGAAGAAGTTTCTTCTTGAATTTAACCTGAAGCAGTTGCTAATATACTGCAGTTGTTGCCTTAAACCGTTGTTAACCTGAATAAGTTGAAACAACATTTATTTTTCATAATTTTGTCGTCATTGGTTTCAAGACCATATTTTGAAGATCAGAATGGTTGATTTAAATATTGAGCTATGCAGAATTTTTTTTCACAACCTGAAGCAGTTGCTACATGAATGGGTGGTATAAAATAAATGAATTGAACAATTGTAAGCATGAAGCAGATGATAGCCAATATTAATTTTTAACCTGAAGTAAGAGATACAGATACCACTGACACACTCACAGACTCCAAAAGCTTTGGATCAGGTCAAGTTTGAATCAAATTTTTGACACGCCCCTTATTGTGCCCGTAAATCGAGAAAAACCGTTCGTCCGTTCGTCTGAATCGCATCAAGATCGGACAAGTAGAATGAGCAAAACAAGTAATTTCTTTAAAATACTTTTATATGTATAACAAGGGGGCTCCGCCCCCTGCTCGCTTCGCTCGCCTACCCCCGGCTCGCTTCGCTCGCGATGAGGTGTGGTATGTCTACAGTCGAGCGCACTCGACAGTAACTTGCTCGATACCCAAACGTTCACAACCGATTAATTCAATTTCAGTAAAATATGGTCAACATAAAATGCTACAGACTATATGCTATTCTATAGCCTACAGTTAGGGGTGCTAGTCTGTGACAGAACTGGTATTAATACTAACTATAATACAATACGTGCATAATAAAATACAGATTATATTATATATATATATTTAGTTACTCTTTTCACAAAATCAAAGAAAATACAAGCTGTTAAAAAAGTACAAATTGTAATAAAGAAAATAGTTGACAAAAAAAAAGGAAATAGTTGACAAAAAAAAAAAAAAAAGTTGCACATGGGCAAAATTGAAACGGGATTCGAACTCTCGACTCATCGCCTCGAAATACACGGCTCTATCACCAGAGCCATCGGAGCATTATATTTGCATGTGGCAATATCAATGTATTCCATTTTTTTTTCGTTTTACGTTTTGCACGTTTCTTTTGTTTCAATTATGTCTCGCTCGTTAGAAGAGTAGCCCTACATACACACATACATACATGTGCAAATAAAGCTATTTATAGAACCAAATTCGTTTTGCTGCTAATTCATGGTACTGATTGCAAAATGTGCATCACATAAAATTATTGATTATGTATGTAAAGTATTCATTTAAAAAGTATGTAATTATTAATTAATATGTAATTAATTTAATGCAATGAAAAAAAAAATAAAAAAATAAAAATAATAATAATAATAAATAATTTGGTTCAAAACAAAGAGTTGTTTTAATCCCGAGTCCAATGTACCCACAAATCGCATGCATTGCTGCAAGTTTTGTACCAAAATCTGGCCACTGCACGTAGGCATGAGAAATGTGAAGTTTTGATTTAATATCTTCTGTATTTGTTATCCGATTGCAATGCAGTTTTCAGGATGCATTATCAAAATTGTGTTTAGTGTGTGTGCAGATTTTGACATCTGTACCTATTAAATTGGCCTTGTATTTGGATATTTTAGTTTTTTGTTGATTACAGAATAATTGGGGGGCAAAATTCTAAAATAAACTTGATCTGCGTGCGCAACATAGCAGTATTGTCACCAAATTTGGAATCTCTATCTCCTATAGTCTCTGAGATCCAGGTGATTATATTTTCTCCATATATCATATTTTCTCAAACTACTTCCCTGTTTATAAACCGATCTCAATGAAATTTTCAGCACACCTCAGGACTCGTCCCCCCATCCTGTGTGCCAAGTCTCAATGCTGTAGCTTTAATAGTGCTCTTGTTATTAGATTTTATATCATTTACGTGGGCGAACGTGGGCGGGGTCAAATTTAAATACAAACTTAGTATAGATCAACATCCTAGGAGTACTGTCACCAAATTAGGTTGCTCTTACTTTTATAGTTGCGGAGATATATGTGTTCAAAATTCTGTACCATAATCGACACGAATCTAATAGGCTCTATACCCATTTTTTGGGTATCGAGCTAAAAACAAACTTGATCTGCGTACGGTATCCAGAAACATACATACCAAGTTTGAAGTCTCTAGTTCTTATGGTTTCTGAGATCGACGCGTTCAAACAGACGGACAGACGGACAGACAGACGGACATACAGACGGACATGGCTCAATCGACTCGACTGTTGATCCTGATCAAGAATATATATACTTTTGGGGGTCTGCCACGCCCCCTTCTGCCTGTTACATACATTCTGCCAAATGCATAATACCCTTTTTTGCCCATTTTTAATGGGCTCAGATGACTAACCATATCACGAGCTGCGACTCGGCACACTACGTCACAGAAGCCCATTATGTATAGGAGGCCAATTTGTTATATAATATGTTTATTCAATTTTCATGTTTTCAAATTATTCAAATCTTAATTACTTCCAACGCTTCATCATCAAAACAGCAAAATTTATTATTTAAATATCTTGGTTATTTACTGTCCGATCGGAATGAAATTTTCATCAAAAATCTATGTCACTTTTCTCTTCGTCTGTGAAATCTCTAGCTTTTAAATTGCCCTTATAATTTGCAATATAGAGGAACCTACATACCAATTTTGGTGTCTCTAGCAATTAAACTGCTCTTTTAATATGGATATGAAATTTTCTATGTCGATTTTTGGGCGGTAAAGGGGGCGTGGCCGAATTCTGAAACAAACTTGATCTGCTTGCAATATAGACAAAGCTACATACCAAATGTGGTGTCTTTTAGCTCTTATAGTCTCTGAGATCTAGGTGTTCATACAGACGTCAGGACGTCAGGACAGCAGGACGTCTGGACAGACGGACATTGCTATATCGACTCGGCTATTGATGCTGATCATGAATATATATACTTTATGGGGTCTGCCACGCCTCCTTATGCCTGTTACGCACATTTTCGTTAAAACAAACCCAATAGACCCCTGTACTTTTTTTAGATACGGGGTCTAAAAATTCCGTGCTGGGCCCCTTATAAAAGATTGCCGTGTTTTACCGTGCCAAAGTCGGTAGGCACGGTAGGCCCGGAAAGCACGGTACAGACTTTGAATTTAAATATGGTACTATCGATAAGTTTGCGTAGTTTTATCGCTTGTTTGTCAGCTTGAGCTGTAGGATTTATCGATGTATTGCACAATTTTCGAAAATATGTACTACGTATAACTTTAAATAAAAATGTTTGAATTTATTAAATGACATTAATAAAATACTTTAAAATACAACAAAATATTGGCTTAACATTTTTTTATGATTAAAAGCGCCCGTGTTTGTCCGTGCCGTGCCGTGCCCGTGCCGTGCCCGTGCCGTACCTACTTAGAAATAGGGGGCTCCGCCCCCTGCTCGAGCGCACTCGACAGTAACTTGCTCGATACCCAAACGTTCACAACCGATTAATTCAATTTCAGTAAAATATGGTCAACATAAAATGCTACAGACTATATGCTATCCTATAGCCTACAGTTAGGGGTGCTAGTCTGTGACAGAACTGGTATTAATACTAACTATAATACAATACGTGAATAATAAAATACAGATTATATGATATATATATATTTAGTTACTCTTTTCACAAAATCAAAGAAAATACAAGTTGTTAAAAAAGTACAAATTGTAATAAAGAAAATAGTTGACAAAAAAAAAGGAAATAGTTGACAAAAAAAAAAAAAAAAAAGTTGCACATGGGAAAGATTGAAACGGGATTCGAATTCTCGACTCATCGCCTCGAAATACACGGCCCTATCATCAGAGCCATCGGAGCATTATATTTGCATGTGGCAATATCAATGTATATCATTTTTTTTCGTTGTACGTTTTGCACGTTTCTTTTGTTTCAATTATGTCTCGCTCGTTAGAAGAGAAGCCCTACATACACACATACATACATGTGCAAATAAAGCTATTTATAGAACCAAATTCGTTTTGCTGCTAATTCATGGTACTGATTGCAAAATGTGCATCACATAAAATTATTGATTAAGTATGTAAAGTATTCATTTAAAAAGTATGTAATTATTAATTAATATGTAATTAATTTAATACAATAAAAAAAAAAAAATAAAAAAATAAAAATAATAATAATAATAAATAATTTGGTTCAAAACAAAGAGTTGTTTTGATCCCGAGTCCAATGTACCCACAAATCGCATGCATTGCTGCAAGTTTTGTACCAAAATCTGGCCACTGCACGTAGGCATGAGAAATGTGAAGTTTTGATTTAATATCTTCTGTATTTGTTATCCGATTGCAATGCAGTTTTCAGGATGCATTATCAAAATTGTGTTTAGTGTGTGTGCAGATTTTGACATCTGTACCTATTAAATTGGCCTTGTATTTGGATATTTTAGTTTTTTGTCGATTACAGAATAATTGGGGGGCGTGGCAAAATTCTAAAATAAACTTGATCTGCGTGCGCAACATAGCAGTATTGTCACCAAATTTGGAATCTCTATCTCCTATAGTCTCTGAGATCCAGGTGATTATATTTTCTCCATATATCATATTTTCTCAAACTACTTCCCTGTTTATAAACCGATCTCAATGAAATTTTCAGCACACCTCAGGACTCGTCCCCCCATCCTGTGTGCCAAGTCTCAATGCTGTAGCTTTAATAGTGCTCTTGTTATTAGATTTTATATCATTTACGTGGGCGGACGTGGGCGGGGTCAAATTTAAATACAAACTTAGTATAGATCAACATCCTAGGAGTACTGTCACCAAATTTGGTTGCTCTTACTTTTATAGTTGCGGAGATATATGTGTTCAAAATTCTGTACCATAATCGACACGAATCTAATAGGCTCTATACCCATTTTTTGGGTATCGAGCTAATAAGTAAAGGGTATCCTATGGTCGGGATCTCGACTATAGCCTTCCCCACTTGTTTTTTTTTATATTTTTATTTTGTTTTTTTTTTGTGTTTTAAATAAAGTGTATATGTTAATTAATTATAATTGTATATATTAATATACAGAAAATATATGTTTTTTTCATTGTGCATGCAAATCTGCACTTGAACTCTGTCGCGATGTTAGTCGCAACTTCGGAACTAGTGTGTAAGCACGCTTGCCAATCCCTAACTAAAACACTCACGCGTTGGTTTAAGAACTGACATCGTTTATTGAGTTGTATGGGGTTATATAGGTTATCTTATGTACTAATTAGACAGACTTCGATATAGTGTTTACAATGTTTTGGCTTACTTTAATCATTGTGTATATGTGATCTTATATACTAATAGGATATTTAAAGTATAAGTATATTCTTACTTATTGTTCTATGCCATCTACTTATTTATTTAGAGTGAGTTTACCATAGCGATAACGTGTACTTGGTTCTCATTGTATACTTACTTTTTACTTACTTTTTACTTATTGTATAGATTAATATGTTTGACTCCTTTCTTCACATTCTTTTGTTACATGTAGTGTGTTTTTATCTATTTAGAGCATACAGGCTCACCCATTAGTCTATTATTTCTGAGCGCCATTATCGCTACCCATGTGGTAATTCTACGCTGTAGTGACCTTTTTAAGTGGTTTATGTCCTAAATCTGTCAAGCAGCCCAAGGGCTGTTCAATTCGTATGTTCATTTATGAACATTTTGCGGGGGGCCGTTGTCAAGTGGTTGTCGTTGGCAACCCGAAATCTATATTAATTTTTTGCTTACCTATCGCTATTATTAAAATGATTATCAGTGTTAAGGACGTGTGTCCGGTTACATTGTGAAATTCTATGTTTCTTAGCTTAAATTTATTTTGTTTTTGTTTTTCTATTAACATTTTAATTTGATCAATTTCTTCTGTATTGCTTATCAACTTATTTGTTAGTGGTCTTATTTGAGTAAGTGGGATGTTACTTGCTAATTTTATTAAAGGGGCTGCCAGATATTCAGCGTCATCCTCCGTTGTAATCTCTTGAGATGCGGTTAGCAGATGTTTATCTTGGCGAGCTGTACATCCTTCTTCTAGTCGCAATATGCCTTGTCCTGTGATGTGTTTCACTTTGTTGTGCTGACTTCCGCAGGTCCATTCCAGAACTGGCTCAGTGAAGATTTTGAATAGCCAAGTGTTTCGGGGTTGCAGTTGCGTCCACATATCTTCCGTTGCAATTTGTTGGAATTCACAAGCTGGATCGAGACTTTGCTTTAACGTTGATACTTCGCAGGAGTTATCGGTTGCACTCTTCCAGGCCCAATTTCCCTTGCATAATATATGTTTGTTGGATTGCGAGTTACATGACTCTAACTGGGTGGCTGATATCAAAGTATAGATATCCTGGTTGAAGTTATATACTAGATATTCAGCCTTTATTTGCACTATGACCGTCCTTTAATGTTTGACAATTATAATCGGTACAAGTCGGTAAAAAGTTGCAGATTCCTGGTTAAATAGTGGAATCTCGGCATGTATTACTAGTCGATTATCCATTATCATGGCTTGAGCTTCCATTAAGTTATATATTTCCTTTAGATCTGTACCAGTTGGTGCTCCTGGAAGTCTTTGTTTGGCTGGTAATCTTTCTTTCATGGCATTGATTTCCTATTTCAGCTGGGACGTTTCAAGTAGCTGTGGGTTGATTCTTCCATGATTCAGGTCTATGAATAAGTTCGTGATTGCTGATTGTATATTTTCGCAGTTTTCTATCAACTGAATAATTTGTGATAGCATAATTTGATATGATAGCGCCATTTGATTTATATATATTTTTTCCGCTATCTCGTTGCGAAGTCTTTGAATCTCGTTATCCATTGCAGTGAATTGCTTGTTGACGTCGTCCGTGGTTTTCTTTAATATATTTAGTGTCGAGTCTATAATTGATGTTTGTTTCTTATACATTTTATGAAGATCTTGTTGGTTGTCAAATACATTTTGGATGTTGGATTTAAATATTGTCCGATCGTCGGCATCCATTGTTCCAAATAGAATGTGATGTATTGACCCAACAAATTCAAAGGGGGCTCGTCTCTTTCTTTTTATTTTTAGTAGTAATTCGTTGTTGTTTTTTAGTTGCGAATATCTAAAGGCCATGGCTTGAGTCATCATGTGTCATACTCCTTTGAATTGAACTAAATATCTGCGGTTAATTGATATTTCCTCGATATAGCCATTTATTCTGTTCAACTCTAATATGTATGGTTCCAGATTGTAATGAATAATCAGGTTCCATTTTGATGAAATTGTGTCCAGTTTTCCTTGAACGTCTAAATACATCATTGCGTCCTTGTCGATGGGTGCCACTTGCACTTGCTCCAGTTTTGTTGTGTTAACGCTCGCGACGTTGTTTATTAAGGTAAGGATAAGTAAAAAGCTTAATATGGTATCTAATGTACTTGTTTCGTTCCTGAGGGCTACTTTATTTTCTTCTCTATTTGTTTTCAATGGACAAGTTTGTCCATATATCCCTGGGTAACATTCTTCAATTTGTATAAGTGGCCGTTTTGTAGGTCCTGTTATCAGGTATCTGTTTTTCCATTTTGGCCAAAAGTTTATTTTTATTTTTGATATTAAATTCCAAAGTTCTGTTAATGAAATTGTATTATCCTGTTTGCTCTCGATAGTAGCTAACGTTGGTCTCCCGATTACCAAGTGCGTTGAAGCCAGAAAATCATTACATTCATCGGTGTAGTTTATTGGATCCCACAAAAAAAACCTCTACACGAGGTAAAAGTCTAGTGACTAAAGCAATTTTTAGCTCCAAAATTTCTGATATCCAATTGTGTGACGAGCAAAATTCAGTTTATTATAAAAACTTTAAATAAAAATAAAAATTATTAAAAAAAAAAAAAAACACGAAAATTGGCATTGTGCACTGTGATCAAAAAGGGCGAGCTTCTTTGAACATAAAAATTACTTTTTGCACAGTGCCGAATACCAATTTTCGTGTTTTTTTTTTAGACCCCGTACTTAAAAAAAATACAGGGGTCTATTGGGTTTGTTTTAACGAAAATGTGCGTAACAGGCAGAAGGAGGCGTGGCAGACCCTATAAAGTATATATATTCTTGATCAGCATCAATAGACGAGTCGATATAACAATGTCCGTCTGTCTGTCTGTCCGTCTGTCTGTCTGCCTGTATGAACACCTAGATCTCAGAGACTATAAGAGCTAGAGACACCAAACTTGGTATGTAGGTTCGTCTATATTGCAAGCAGATCAAGTTTGTTTCGAAATTTGGCCACGCCCCCTTTACCGCCTAAAAATTGACATAGAAAATTTCATATCCAAATTATAAGAGCAATTTAAAAGCTAGAGATTCAAGAATTTGCATAGACGAAGAGAAAAGTGTACTAGATTTTTGCTGAAAATTTCATTCCGATCGGACAGTAAATAGCCAAGATATTCAAGTTATAAATTGTGTTGTTTCGATGATGGAGTGTTTACAGTTATTAAAATTTGAGTAACTTGATAACATGAAAATTGAGTTAACATATTATATAACAAATTGGCGTCTGATCAGTCATGGGCTTTTGTGGCGTAGTGTGATGAGTTGCAGTTGCAAGGGACGTGTTTTTTTTAATTCAATAATTTTGCATTGACACTCAATTTGTATTTATAAATGTTATGATAACATGTAATATTAACATTTAGTATTATTAAACATTTTTAAAATTATGATATAGAGTACTGTAAAACCAATATGGCAATTTGGCATCCATACACCATGTATGGCTCAATTGGTGGAGCCACCGAAGTTTTAAGCTTTCTTTCGATTCCCGGCTCCATCAACTATTTTTTTTTTATTTTAGTTTTAAGAGTTTTTGTTAAAATTTTTTGTTTTTTTGATAATTTTGTTTTGTCATGTACATTAACATTTTAAACACACATATATGTGTTTTATACATATGCATGTGTGTTTTCTTAACAAAAACTCGGAAATGAACATTTCGCTTGGAAAAAATCAAGTCTATAGGATATGTATCTTAATCAAACTAACAGCATTTGCATGTGGGTTATTCTTTTAATTCATGACCGAAGTTGGTGCAAATCGGACAACTATATCATAGAGCTCCCATAGGAGGAATCGGACGAAAAACTTTCTTGTTGTAGAAGATTTCGTTACCAAACTTTTACCATATGCTTTTAAATAAGTCTTGTATACCCTTTGTAGTAACCAGTTTCGTATACTTAATTATTATTTTTTTTGTATACAAGTTTTATACTGCTTCGCAGCATAACTAAAAACGACCCAGCTATTTAAATTGCAAACACTGCTTTGCACAAAGATCAATAGCCGCACTGCTTCATATAAGCAGAGCATTCTCGTTCTATAAATAGATCTGCACTGCTCGCAGCTAACAAGTTAACTGCTTGCGAATGAACTTTTTACTGCACTGCTTGCAGGCAGCACGCACGCGCCTACACATACACGGCCGCTGCTGCGCTGCTAAGTTCTTTGCTCTTATGCATTGCTTTGTTTTTGTTTTGCTAATTAGCATACCGAGTGCCCTATCGGCTCCCTTATGTCACCTTGGATAAGTTCGGCAGAATCATACGATTTTTCCGTTCTTATCTCTCACCGCCCACACTTTGACTTAATTCGTGTCGCGCTTAGCTAATTAGCTGCCGATCGAATTAAGCCGAGAACATTGAGCGAGCGTCTCTTGTGCGATGCACAACATATATGTGCCAGTGCTGCAGAATAAAAAAAAATATATATATATTTTACGTCACGGGTGGTGACATAACACCCTCGTGTATAAGTGAAAAGACATTGTTCTTTGGATTGACCTTCCCCCCAAATTCTGCTGTGGATATTTTTTGATTTCTTCGTGGGAAGAAATATATTGGTTAGCGACGTTTTTATAAAAGCCAGGTATGTTAGTGAAGGTACAGTGTTACCTATACTAAAGTGATTCTTTTCTATAGTGCCCAGTGCCAGTGCTTTTAATTCCAGAATGAATTTTGGAAAAGTGAAGCCAACATTAATTGGCAAAAATTAATTGAGATTTGGCCCAGAGCCAGCTCCAGACCAAAGAGTCTGCGGGAGCACATTTCTGTTCCGTCCTACTTGCTGCGTTCTTCAATTTCGGTGCCGGTTGCAGTTGTCGCTGTTGCACGCTAAAATGCTGCATGGATGGATCACTGCCGAGCAAACTCTACATTAGTTTCCAAATCTGTCGCTAGGCATACATACTACTCCCCTGTTCAGATCAGCCAATTTAAATAGTGGAAAAATTGTGAAAAGAAAAAAAATATTAATTATATTCACAAACAGTGCTGTGCACAAATATATATCCACTCAGTGGTGCTCGTGAAAGAAATTAAAAGAAAAATGTTTTGCTTAAAAATTAAATTCAAAAATTGAAAAAAAAAAAAAAAAGAAAAGAAAAGAAAAATGAAAGAAAGAAAAATTGAATTTATAAAATAATAATTAAAAATATTAATTTTGTTTTTTATGATTTATATTTTTAAATTAAATTTTGGCAAAAAAGAAAATGTTTGTATTACTATTACTATTTTTTTCTATTAAGCGTATCGAGGTTAGCCACATCGTCATCTTGAGCTCAACGACGGCAGTGCTTGGTGAGTCCTACGTATTGGTAAGTTATTTTTCTCTGTTTTTTTTATGAACATTAAACATTCATACATACTTATTATATACATTTAATTTTTCTATATATATATATTTTTTTTTTCTCTGATTACTAAACAAAACTTGAATTGCATTCGAACAAAAAAAAACTACTTATACATATGCATATATATATATGCATTATATGTATTATACATATATTAAATATACATATTTTTACAATATTCCTTAAATATATACCTCTTACAAATATTTAAGAATATATATTTTTTTTAAGAATTATATTTTTTTACAAAAATACAAATTTTCTATCTTCACATTAAAATTAAAGAAACATGCATTAAACATACATACAAGTTCCTTTAGGAAGATGAAAATGTTTAACCTTAATTATATTTTAATAAACAATTGTTAAAAATGCTTTGTTCTGAAAATATGAGAGTTTAAATTTTCATTTAAAGTCCGTCGCCGATCAACATGCCAATAACCATTCCATATTAAAAGAGTAACTAGGGTTACTATAGGGGCAATTCCAAAAAGAAATGACATCTAGATATTGCCATGGTAGGGAGGGTACAGAATAGGGTATGCTCGACATCTGAATACCCTACAATCGAGCTATAAGTCACAAATGTCTGTCTGTTTATCGCTAGTCCGATTCAAATTTCCATTGTTGCACAGTGCACTTACAATTTGTTGTAGTGTGTGTACGCCACCATAGGAGGTGGAAGAACCCCGCCCCATCCGTCGAGCTGAGTCTAGGCTAAGCAAGAAGTGCACGCACCCGAATCCTATGTGGCTATGGCTGATCATACCCGATGTTAGTCAGATTTTATTTGAATCTGCAGGGTATACAAATCACAAAATACGTCCCTCCACTTTACACGCTACACAATGGCGCCCAAACGGTGGAGCCGACCTATATCCTAAGACAAGATATTCATACGAAACATCTGTATATTGAATGCTTTGCAAATTTGCAAGTATTATGGTTAGATTCATAATTTTTAGCTCGATACCCAAAAAATGGGTATAGAGCCTTTTAGATTCGTGTCGATTATGGTACAGAATTTTGAACACATATATCTCCGCAACTATAAAAGTAAGAGCAACCAAATTTGGTGACAGTACTCCTAGGATGTTGATCTATACTAAGTTTGTATTTAAATTTGACCCCGCCCACGTAAATGATATAAAATCTAATAACAAGAGCACTATTAAAGCTACAGCATTGAGACTTGGCCCACAGGATGGGGGGACGAGTCCTGAGGTGTGCTGAAAATTTCATTGAGATCGGTTTATAAACAGGGAAGTAGTTTGAGAAAATATGATATATGGAGAAAATATAATCACCTGGATCTCAGAGACTATAAGAGATAGAGATTCCAAATTTTGTGACAATACTGCTATGTTGCGCACGCAGATCAAGTTTATTTTAGAATTTTGCCACGCCCCCCAATTATCCTGTAATCGACAAAAAACTAAAATATCCAAATACAAGGCCAATTTAATAGGTACAGATGTCAAAATCTGCACACACACTAAACACAATTTTGATAATGCATCCTGAAAACTGCATTGCAATCGGATAACAAATACAGAAGATATTAAATCAAAACATCACATTTCTCATGCCTACGGGCAGTGGCCAGATTTTGGTACAAAACTTGCAGCAATGCATGCGATTTGTGGGTACATTGGACTCGGGATCAAAACAACTCTTTGTTTTGAACCAAATTATTTATTATTATTATTATTTTTATTTTTTTTTTTTTTTTTTCATTGCATTAAATTAATTACATATTAATTAATAATTACATACTTTTTAAATGAATACTTTACATACTTAATCAATAATTTTATGTGATGCACATTTTGCAATCAGTACCATGAATTAGCAGCAAAACGAATTTGGTTCTATAAATAGCTTTATTTGCACATGTATGTATGTGTGTATGTAGGGCTTCTCTTCTAACGAGCGAGACATAATTGAAACAAAAGAAACGTGCAAAACGTACAACGAAAAAAAATGATATACATTGATATTGCCACATGCAAATATAATGCTCCGATGGCTCTGATGATAGAGCCGTGTATTTCGAGGCGATGAGCCGAGAGTTCGAATCCCGTTTCAACCTTGCCCATGTGCAACTTTTTTTTTTTTTTTTTTGTCAACTATTTTCTTTTTTTTTGTCAACTATTTTCTTTATTACAATTTGTACTTTTTTAACAACTTGTATTTTCTTTGATTTTGTGAAAAGAGTAACTAAATATATATATATAATATAATCTGTATTTTATTATTCATGTATTGTATTATAGTTAGTATTAATACCAGTTCTGTCACAGACTAGCACCCCTAACTGTAGGCTATAGGATAGCATATAGTCTGTAGCATTTTATGTTGACCATATTTTACTGAAATTGAATTAATCGGTTGTGAACGTTTGGGTATCGAGCAAGTTACTGTCGAGTGCGCTCGACTGTAGACATACCACACCTCAGCGCGAGCGAAGCGAGCAGGGGGCGGAGCCCCCTTGTTTTAAACGGTTCTAATTTTCTGTTACTGACTTCTCGAGTGATACTCTCGTAGCAGTAACTGTGGGTGTAGTAACCAGTGTTTAAAAAACTGCAGTCGAAGTAGCAGAAGTCGCAATATTTTTGATTTTCACTGCTTCGACTGCGAGCGACTTCTTAAAATGAACAGTTGCTTCTGCTTCTGCTTCTGAAAAAAACAGAAGTCGCAGTCGAAGCAAAAGCGAAAATGAAAAAGCGACCAAAATCAAACAGCATCAACAGTCGCCGATTACCGTTTTTTTGCTTTCCGCTTTGCTGTTGCTTTCGATCGTGAGCGTAAGTCGAAGCAGCAGCAACTGTCGACTTTCAGAAGTCGTCGGCAGTCGCGAAAATCGATGAGCTCGACTGTTGGTTGCTTTTGATTTTCGTCGCAGTTGCTTTCGATCGTAAGCATAAGTCGCTGGCAGCAGCAAGTGCGACTTTTGGAAGTTTCCGGCAGTCGCAGTCGCGAAAAACTAGACATTTTGTTTCTTCTTATTTTTGTACTTCTTGCAGTTTTTATTATTTTTTTTAACTTGTTTATCATTATTGAAAAAAATTATAAAGGAAATCAAAATATATAAGAACAAATTAAGTTGAACATAAAAACATAATAAATAATAATTCATTTTTGTAACTTTTCTTACTTAAATAATTTTTATAAAATATATATATTAAAATATTATATTAAATTCCAAGTTTTTGGACATGGCAATTGATGCAATGGAACTTTTTGAAAATGACGAACAATCTAATCAAAGCGATTAACAATAATATATGTATATATTTTATAAAAATTATTTAAGTAAGAAAAGTTACAAAAATGAATTATTATTTATTACTTATTATTTATTATGTTTTTATGTTCAACTTAATTTGTTCTTATATATTTTGATTTCCTTTATAATTTTTTTCAATAATGATAAACAAGTTAAAAAAAATAATAAAAAGTGCAAGTACAAAAATAAGAAGAAACAAAATGTCTAGCTTTTCGCGACTGCGACTGCCGGAAACTTCCAAAAGTCGCACTTGCTGCTGCCAGCGACTTATGCTTACGATCGAAAGCAACTGCGACGAAAATCAAAAGCAACCAACAGTCGAGCTCATCGATTTTCGCGACTGCGACTGCCGACGACTTCTGAAAGTCGACAGTTGCTGCTGCTTCGACTTACGCTCACGATCGAAAGCAACAGCAAAGCGGAAATCAAAAAAACGGTAATCGGCGACTGTTGATGCTGTTTGATTTTGGTCGCTTTTCATTTTCGCTTTTGCTTCGACTGCGACTTCTGTTTATTTCGGAAGCAGAAGCAAAAGCAAAATCACATGAAATGAAACTTACTGCAGTTTTTTAAACACTGGTAGTAACCAGTTTCGTATACTTAATTATTATTTTTTTTGTATACAAGTTTTATACTGCTTCGCAGCATAACTAAAAACGACCCAGCTATTTAAATTGCAAACACTGCTTTGCAAAAAGTTCAATAGGCGCACTGCTTCATTTAAGCAGAGCATTTTCGTTCTATAAATAGATCTGAACTGCTCGCAGCTAACAAGTTAACTGCTTGCGAATGAACTTCTTACTGCACTGCTTGCAGGCAGCACGCACGCGCACACACATACACGGCCGCTGCTGCGCTGCTAAGTTCTTTGCTCTTATGCATTGCTTTGTTTTTGTTTTGCTAATTAGCATACCGAGTGCCCTATCGGCTCCCTTATGTCTCTTTGGATAAGTTCGGCAGAATCATACGATTTTTCCGTTCTTATCTCTCACCGCCCACGCTTTGACTTAATTCGTGTCGCGCTTAGCTAATTAGCTGCCGATCGAATTAAGCCGAGAACATTGAGCGAGCGTCTCTTGTGCGATGCACAACATATATGTGCCAGTGCTGCAGAATAAAAAAAAAATATATATATATTTTACGTCACGGGTGGTGACATAACACCCTCGTGTGAAAAGAAATTGTTCTTTGGAATTTTTGACCCGAATTTTCACCACGGACGTGTTTCCCGGATTGACCTTCCCCCCCAAATTCTGCTGTGGATATTTTTTGTTTTCTTCGTGGGAAGAAATATATTGGTTAGCGACGTTTTTATAAAAGCCAGGTATGTTAGTGAAGGTACTGTGTTACCTATACTAAAGTGATTCTTTTCTATAGTGCCCAGTGCCAGTGCTTTTAATTCCAGAATGAATTTTGGAAAAGTGAAGCCAACATTAATTGCCAAAAATCAATTGAGAATTGGCCCAGAGCCAGCTCCAGACCAAAGAGTCTGCGGGAGCACATTTCTGTTCCGGCCTGCTTGCTGCGTTCTTCAATTTCGGTGCCGGTTGCAGTTGTCGCTGTTGCACGCTAAAATGCTGCATGGATGGATCACTGCCGAGCAAACTCTACATTAGTTCCCAAATCTGTCGCTAGGCATACATACTACTCCCCTGTTCAGATCAGCCAATTTAAATAGTGGAAAAATTGTGAAAAGAAAAAAAATATTAATTATATTCACAAACAGTGCTGTGCACAAATATATATCCACTCAGTGGTGCTCGTGAAAGAAATTAAAAGAAAAATGTTTTGCTTAAAAATTAAATTCAAAAATTGAAAAAAAAAGAAAACAAAAGAAAAGAAAAATGAAAGAAAGAAAAATTGAATTTATAAAATAATAATTAAAAATATTAATTTTTTTTTTTATGATTTATTATACCCGTTACTTATAAAAAATAAGTATAAGGGTATATTGTGTTCGTTGGAATGTGCGTAACAGGCAGAAGGAGGCATCTCCGACCCCATAAAGTATATATATTCTTGATCAGCATCAATAGCCGAGTCGATATAGCCATGTGTGTCTGTCCGTCTGTCCGTCTGTGAGTAATAACCGATATCTGTTATTATTATCTATTATCCCACTGAATCGCAACAAGATCGGACAAGTAGAACAGCAGTTATTGCGTGTCTAAGTTGTTAAATCAACAGGTTCCCCCTAGAGTATGCAATAGTTTTTGTATTGTTAAACCTTATTAGAATGGTTCAAATTTTCAAGTAATTCTGGCAACGCAAATATGACATTATGATTGAATCGCTAATGTATTGAAATAAGTAACGGGTATCCTATGGTCGGGATCTCGACTATAGCCTTTCCCACTTGTATTTTTAAATTAAATTTTGGCAAAAAAAGAAAATGTTTGTATTGTATAAAAAAAATAATTTATGAAAAAAAAAAAAGAAATGGAATATAGTAACAGAGCCCACTAGATAGGTTAAAGTATGTATGGAGGGTTATGTTTATCATTGCTATTTTTTTCTATTAAGCGTATCAAGGTTAGCCACATCGTCATCTTGAGCTCAACGACGGCAGTGCTTGGTGAGTCCTGCGTATTGGTAAATTATTTTTCTCTGTTTTTTTATGAACATTAAACATTCATACATACTTATTATATACATTTATTTTTAGCTCGATACCCAAAAAATGGGTATAGAGCCTATTAGATTCGTGTCGATTATGGTACAGAATTTTGAACACATATATCTCCGCAACTATAAAAGTAAGAGCAACCAAATTTGGTGACAGTACTCCTAGGATGTTGATCTATACTAAGTTTGTATTTAAATTTGACCCCGCCCACGTCCGCCCACGTAAATGATATAAAATCTAATAACAAGAGCACTATTAAAGCTACAGCATTGAGACTTGGCACACAGGATGGGGGGACGAGTCCTGAGGTGTGCTGAAAATTTCATTGAGATCGGTTTATAAACAGGGAAGTAGTTTGAGAAAATATGATATATGGAGAAAATATAATCACCTGGATCTCAGAGACTATAAGAGATAGAGATTCCAAATTTTGTGACAATACTGCTATGTTGCGCACGCAGATCAAGTTTATTTTAGAATTTTGCCACGCCCCCCAATTATTCTGTAATCGACAAAAAACTAAAATATCCAAATACAAGGCCAATTTAATAGGTACAGATGTCAAAATCTGCACACACACTAAACACAATTTTGATAATGCATCCTGAAAACTGCATTGCAATCGGATAACAAATACAGAAGATATTAAATCAAAACTTCACATTTCTCATGCCTACGTGCAGTGGCCAGATTTTGGTACAAAGCTTGCAGCAATGCATGCGATTTGTGGGTACATTGGACTCGGGATCAAAACAACTCTTTGTTTTGAACCAAATTATTTATTATTGTTATTATTTTTATTTTTTTATTTTATTTTTCATTGCATTAAATTAATTACATATTAATTAATAATTACATACTTTTTAAATGAATACTTTACATACTTAACCCGAATCGTCCTGAGCAACATTTTTTCGAATTTCTTAATGAAAATTTCAGGACTGATAAATTTGAGTTCGCTGAATCCGAAAAACACATTCAATTTGTTCGGCCTTGTCAGGATAATCGACAGGACAATTTTTTCGGCTGTTACCATATGGTAACGCTGGGAAGTACAGGGTACAGGTTTTCATAATGCTACAAAATACAAATGTTTGAGAAAAAGTCTAATAAACACAACTTAATCCAACAGGGGGGCTCTTCCTTGATATATAGGACAAAATTTGGGTTAAATCGGTGCAGTATAACGTATATATAACACAACTGTCATAGGACCAATCGGGGTCAAATTTACCTTTAGTATGAAAAACTTTTTTCTATTCTGAGATATCTCAACCAAACTCTTAGAATATGTGACTTATATATTGCTTCCAGAGCTTGCAAATAACTGTCGACCGTTTCTCGTTGTTCGCAAATATGTGTCTCTCTCTGACTCTTTACGAAAAGACTCAGAGAGCAACCGTTTCGTGGGCTCTCGAATGAGCTTGCTCGCGCTCAGAGCGAAACCGTTTTTTTCTATTCTGTTTTGTTTCGGTTGTTCCAAGACCGTTTTGTCGTGTTCAGTGAAGAAAAAGTCTTTTGCGTATGTATTGGTATACATTCACACGCATAGGCAAGCAAATCGTTAAACGTTTAATTAATATTATTATTATTAATTATTAATATTATTATTAATTAATATATTATTATTTAATTTATATTAAGTGAACGAAGAAGTTCGATTAGTGCAGAAAATTAGAAAATTAGTGCAGAAAAACAAGAAAAAAAACGGTCGACAGTTATTTGCAAGCTATGATTGCTACACATCCTGACCAAATTTGGTTCAAATCGGACCACTATATCATATAGCTGCCATAGGAGCAATCATATTTTATGAACAAAACAGTGCGAAACGCGAATAAAATGTATGGAAAAAACCTGAACCCTGTACTTCCCAGCGTTACCATATGGTAACACGAAAATTAAAAGCGTAAATTAACTTTAAAAAAGTGTTTTTTGTTTAAAATTTGTTTCATAATTAAAAAGAGCACTCTTTTACCTTTGTAATGATGGGTGCATTTCATATAGTTCAGTACTAAAATTAGTTAAACGATTTAAATTTACTTGCGACGAATTGCCAATTGCCGTTTTTTTGCACTGCAGAATATAATGAGCAACTTCAAGCGCATTTTTCGATCAGCTAACTTCAAGAGATTGTTTCAATCAACTTTTTATCAGTTAGAGATAACAATTTACTCGTAGAATATCTTATGAAAGTTAATCTAACGTTAATATGTTGTCTAAAAATGAAGTTTTAGTAAATGCCTATTGCTTGTTACCATATGGTAACGCTGGGAAGATTCGGGTTAATCAATAATTTTATGTGATGCACATTTTGCAATCAGTACCATGAATTAGCAGCAAAAGGAATTTGGTTCTATAAATAGCTTTATTTGCACATGTATGTATGTGTGTATGTAGGGCTTCTCTTCTAACGAGCGAGACATAATTGAAACAAAAGAAACGTGCAAAACGTACAACGAAAAAAAATGATATACATTGATATTGCCACATGCAAATATAATGCTCCGATGGCTCTGATGATAGAGCCGTGTATTTCGAGGCGATGAGTCGAGAGTTCGAGTCCCGTTTCAACCTTGCCCATGTGCAATTTTTTTTTTTTTTTTTTTGTCAACTATTTTCTTTTTTTTTGTCAACTATTTTCTTTATTAAAATTTGTACTTTTTTAACAGCTTGTATTTTCTTTGATTTTGTGAAAAGAGTAACTAAATATATATATATAATATAATCTGTATTTTATTATTCACGTATTGTATTATAGTTAGTATTAATACCAGTTCTGTCACAGACTAGCACCCCTAACTGTAGGCTAAAGGATAGCATATAGTCTGTAGCATTTAATGTTGACCATATTTTACTGAAATTGAATTAATCGGTTGTGAACGTTTGGGTAGGGGGCGGAGCCCCCTTGTTATACCCGTTACTTATAAAAAAAAAGTATAAGGGTATATTGTGTTCGTTGGAATGTATGTAACAGGGAGAAGGAGGCATCTCCGACCCTATAAAGTATATATATTCTTGATCAGCATCAACAGCCGAGTCGATATAGCCATGTGTGTCTGTCCGTCTGTCCGTCCGTCCGTCTGTCCGTCTATCCGTCTGTCCGTATGAACAAAAGGATCTCAGAGACTATAAGAGATAGAGTAACCAAATTTGGCACACAGATTTCTATATACCCAGCGCAAATCAAGTTTGTTTCAAATTTTAGCCCCGCCCCCCTCCGCCCTCGCAAATCGCGAAAAACAGATTTCTATATACCTCACGCAGATCAAGTTTGTTTCAAATTTAAGCCACGCCCCCCTCCGCCCCCACAAATCGCGAAAGGCTACCACACCCACAGTTTTTAAGATAATATAGTTTTTCTTGTAGTCACTGATATCTATTATTATTATTTAATATCCCACTGAATCGCAACACGATCGGACAAGTAGAACAGCAGTTATTATCTGAAAATGATTCTTTAAGCAATCATGGCAATACATGCCCCCTAGAGTATGCAATAGATTTTGTATTGTTAGAAAATTTTCTTTAAAGTACTTTTATATGTAGTGAAATAAGTAACGGGTATCCTATAGTCGGGATCTCGACTATAGCCTTTCCCACTTGTTTTTAGCTCGATACCCAAAAAATGGGTATAGAGCCTATTAGATTCGTGTCGATTATGGTACAGAATTTTGAACACATATATCTCCGCAACTATAAAAGTAAGAGCAACCAAATTTGGTGACAGTACTCCTAGGATGTTGATCTATACTAAGTTTGTATTTAAATTTGACCCCGCCCACGTCCGCCCACGTAAATGATATAAAATCTAATAACAAGAGCACTATTAAAGCTACAGCATTGAGACTTGGCACACAGGATGGGGGGACGAGTCCTGAGGTGTGCTGAAAATTTCATTGAGATCGGTTTATAAACAGGGAAGTAGTTTAAGAAAATATGATATATGGAAAAAATATAATCACCTGGATCTCAGAGACTATAAGAGATAGAGATTCCAAATTTTGTGACAATACTGCTATGTTGCGCACGCAGATCAAGTTTATTTTAGAATTTTGCCACGCCCCCCAATTATCCTGTAATCGACAAAAAAATTAAAATATCCAAATACAAGGCCAATTTAATAGGTACAGATGTCAAAATCTGCACACACACTAAACACAATTTTGATAATGCATCCTGAAAACTGCATTGCAATCGGATAACAAATACAGAAGATATTAAATCAAAACTTCACATTTCTCATGCCTACGTGCAGTGGCCAGATTTTGGTACAAAACTTGCAGCAATGCATTCGATTTGTGGGTACATTGGACTCGGGATCAAAACAACTCTTTGTTTTGAACCAAATTATTTATTATTATTATTATTTTTATTTTTTTATTTTTTTTTTCATTGCATTAAATTAATTACATATTAATTAATAATTACATACTTTTTAAATGAATACTTTACATACTTAACCCGAATCGTCCTGAGCAACATTTTTTCGAATTTCTTAATGAAAATTTCAGGACTGATAAATTTGAGTTCGCTGAATCCGAAAAACACATTCAATTTGTTCGGCCTTGTCAGGATAATCGACAGGACAATTTTTTCGGCTGTTACCATATGGTAACGCTGGGAAGTACAGGGTACAGGTTTTCATAATGCTACAAAATACAAATGTTTGAGAAAAAGTCTAATAAACACAACTTAATCCAACAGGGGGGCTCTTCCTTGATATATAGGACAAAATTTGGGTTAAATCGGTGCAGTATAACGTATATATAACACAACTGTCATAGGACCAATCGGGGTCAAATTTACCTTTAGTATGAAAAACTTTTTTCTATTCTGAGATATCTCAACCAAACTCTTAGAATATGTGACTTATATATTGCTTCCAGAGCTTGCAAATAACTGTCGACCGTTTCTCGTTGTTCGCAAATATGTGTCTCTCTCTGACTCTTTACGAAAAGACTCAGAGAGCAACCGTTTCGTGGGCTCTCGAATGAGCTTGCTCGCGCTCAGAGCGAAACCGTTTTTTTCTATTCTGTTTTGTTTCGGTTGTTCCAAGACCGTTTTGTCGTGTTCAGTGAAGAAAAAGTCTTTTGCGTATGTATTGGTATACATTCACACGCATAGGCAAGCAAATCGTTAAACGTTTAATTAATATTATTATTATTAATTATTAATATTATTATTAATTAATATATTATTATTTAATTTATATTAAGTGAACGAAGAAGTTCGATTAGTGCAGAAAATTAGAAAATTAGTGCAGAAAAACAAGAAAAAAAACGGTCGACAGTTATTTGCAAGCTATGATTGCTACACATCCTGACCAAATTTGGTTCAAATCGGACCACTATATCATATAGCTGCCATAGGAGCAATCATATTTTATGAACAAAACAGTGCGAAACGCGAATAAAATGTATGGAAAAAACCTGAACCCTGTACTTCCCAGCGTTACCATATGGTAACACGAAAATTAAAAGCGTAAATTAACTTTAAAAAAGTGTTTTTTGTTTAAAATTTGTTTCATAATTAAAAAGAGCACTCTTTTACCTTTGTAATGATGGGTGCATTTCATATAGTTCAGTACTAAAATTAGTTAAACGATTTAAATTTACTTGCGACGAATTGCCAATTGCCGTTTTTTTGCACTGCAGAATATAATGAGCAACTTCAAGCGCATTTTTCGATCAGCTAACTTCAAGAGATTGTTTCAATCAACTTTTTATCAGTTAGAGATAACAATTTACTCGTAGAATATCTTATGAAAGTTAATCTAACGTTAATATGTTGTCTAAAAATGAAGTTTTAGTAAATGCCTATTGCTTGTTACCATATGGTAACGCTGGGAAGATTCGGGTTAATCAATAATTTTATGTGATGCACATTTTGCAATCAGTACCATGAATTAGCAGCAAAACGAATTTGGTTCTATAAATAGCTTTATTTGCACATGTATGTATGTGTGTATGTAGGGCTTCTCTTCTAACGAGCGAGACATAATTGAAACAAAAGAAACGTGCAAAACGTACAACGAAAAAAAATGATATACATTGATATTGCCACATGCAAATATAATGCTCCGATGGCTCTGATGATAGAGCCGTGTATTTCGAGGCGATGAGTCGAGAGTTCGAGTCCCGTTTCAACCTTGCCCATGTGCAATTTTTTTTTTTTTTTTTTTGTCAACTATTTTCTTTTTTTTTGTCAACTATTTTCTTTATTAAAATTTGTACTTTTTTAACAGCTTGTATTTTCTTTGATTTTGTGAAAAGAGTAACTAAATATATATATATAATATAATCTGTATTTTATTATTCACGTATTGTATTATAGTTAGTATTAATACCAGTTCTGTCACAGACTAGCACCCCTAACTGTAGGCTAAAGGATAGCATATAGTCTGTAGCATTTAATGTTGACCATATTTTACTGAAATTGAATTAATCGGTTGTGAACGTTTGGGTAGGGGGCGGAGCCCCCTTGTTATACCCGTTACTTATAAAAAAAAAGTATAAGGGTATATTGTGTTCGTTGGAATGTATGTAACAGGGAGAAGGAGGCATCTCCGACCCTATAAAGTATATATATTCTTGATCAGCATCAACAGCCGAGTCGATATAGCCATGTGTGTCTGTCCGTCTGTCCGTCCGTCCGTCTGTCCGTCTATCCGTCTGTCCGTATGAACAAAAGGATCTCAGAGACTATAAGAGATAGAGTAACCAAATTTGGCACACAGATTTCTATATACCCAGCGCAAATCAAGTTTGTTTCAAATTTTAGCCCCGCCCCCCTCCGCCCTCGCAAATCGCGAAAAACAGATTTCTATATACCTCACGCAGATCAAGTTTGTTTCAAATGTAAGCCACGCCCCCCTCCGCCCCCACAAATCGCGAAAGGCTACCACACCCACAGTTTTTAAGATAATATAGTTTTTCTTGTAGTCACTGATATCTATTATTATTATTTAATATCCCACTGAATCGCAACACGATCGGACAAGTAGAACAGCAGCTATTATCTGAAAATGATTCTTTAAGCAATCATGGCAATACATGCCCCCTAGAGTATGCAATAGATTTTGTATTGTTAGAAAATTTTCTTTAAAGTACTTTTATATGTAGTGAAATAAGTAACGGGTATCCTATAGTCGGGATCTCGACTATAGCCTTTCCCACTTGTTTTTAGCTCGATACCCAAAAAATGGGTATAGAGCCTATTAGATTCGTGTCGATTATGGTACAGAATTTTGAACACATATATCTCCGCAACTATAAAAGTAAGAGCAACCAAATTTGGTGACAGTACTCCTAGGATGTTGATCTATACTAAGTTTGTATTTAAATTTGACCCCGCCCACGTCCGCCCACGTAAATGATATAAAATCTAATAACAAGAGCACTATTAAAGCTACAGCATTGAGACTTGGCACACAGGATGGGGGGACGAGTCCTGAGGTGTGCTGAAAATTTCATTGAGATCGGTTTATAAACAGGGAAGTAGTTTAAGAAAATATGATATATGGAAAAAATATAATCACCTGGATCTCAGAGACTATAAGAGATAGAGATTCCAAATTTTGTGACAATACTGCTATGTTGCGCACGCAGATCAAGTTTATTTTAGAATTTTGCCACGCCCCCCAATTATCCTGTAATCGACAAAAAAATTAAAATATCCAAATACAAGGCCAATTTAATAGGTACAGATGTCAAAATCTGCACACACACTAAACACAATTTTGATAATGCATCCTGAAAACTGCATTGCAATCGGATAACAAATACAGAAGATATTAAATCAAAACTTCACATTTCTCATGCCTACGTGCAGTGGCCAGATTTTGGTACAAAACTTGCAGCAATGCATTCGATTTGTGGGTACATTGGACTCGGGATCAAAACAACTCTTTGTTTTGAACCAAATTATTTATTATTATTATTATTTTTATTTTTTTATTTTTTTTTTCATTGCATTAAATTAATTACATATTAATTAATAATTACATACTTTTTAAATGAATACTTTACATACTTAATCAATAATTTTATGTGATGCACATTTTGCAATCAGTACCATGAATTAGCAGCAAAACGAATTTGGTTCTATAAATAGCTTTATTTGCACATGTATGTATGTGTGTATGTAGGGCTTCTCGTCTAACGAGCGAGACATAATTGAAACAGAAGAAACGTGCAAAACGTACAACGAAAAAAAATGATATACATTGATATTGCCACATGCAAATATAATGCTCCGATGGCTCTGATGATAGAGCCGTGTATTTCGAGGCGATGAGTCGAGAGTTCGAATCCCGTTTCAACCTTGCCCATGTGCAACTTTTTTTTTTTTTTTTTTGTCAACTATTTTCTTTTTTTTTGTCAACTATTTTCTTTATTACAATTTGTACTTTTTTAACAACTTGTATTTTCTTTGATTTTGTGAAAAGAGTAACTAAATATATATATATAATATAATCTGTATTTTATTATTCACGTATTGTATTATAGTTAGTATTAATACCAGTTCTGTCACTGACTAGCACCCCTAACTGTAGGCTATAGGATAGCATATAGTCTGTAGCATTTTATGTTGACCATATTTTACTGAAATTGAATTAATCGGTTGTGAACGTTTGGGTATCGAGCAAGTTACTGTCGAGTGCGCTCGACAGTAGACATACCACACCTTAGCGCGAGCGAAGCGAGCCGGGGGTAGGCGAGCGAAGCGAGCAGGGGGCGGAGCCCCCTTGTTTTAAACTGTTCTAATTTTCTGTTACTGACTTCTCGAGTGATACTCTCGTAGCAGGAACTGTGGGTGTAGTAACCAGTTTCGTATACTTAATTATTATTTTTTTTGTATACAAGTTTTATACTGCTTCGCAGCATAACTAAAAACGACCCAGCTATTTAAATTGCAAACACTGCTTTGCACAAAGATCAATAGGCGCACTGCTTCATTTAAGCAGAGCATTTTCGTTCTATAAATAGATCTGCACTGCTCGCAACTAACAAGTTAACTGCTTGCGAATGAACTTCTTACTGCACTGCTTGCAGGCAGCACGCACGCGCACACACATACACGGCCGCTGCTGCGCTGCTAAGTTCTTTGCTCTTATGCATTGCTTTGTTTTTGTTTTGCTAATTAGCATACCGAGTGCCCTATCGGCTCCCTTATGTCTCTTTGGATAAGTTCGGCAGAATCATACGATTTTTCCGTTCTTATCTCTCACCGCCCACGCTTTGACTTAATTCGTGTCGCGCTTAGCTAATTAGCTGCCGATCGAATTAAGCCGAGAACATTGAGCGAGCGTCTCTTGTGCGATGCACAACATATATGTGCCAGTGCTGCTAAATAAAAAAAAAATATATATATATTTTACGTCACGGGTGGTGACATAACACCCTCGTGTGAAAAGACATTGTTCTTTGGAATTTTTGACCCGAATTTTCACCACGGACGTGTTTCCCGGATTGACCTTCCCCCCCAAATTCTGCTGTTGATATTTTTTGTTTTCTTCGTGGGAAGAAATATATTGGTTAGCGACGTTTTTATAAAAGCCAGGTATGTTAGTGAAGGTACTGTGTTACCTATACTAAAGTGATTCTTTTCTATAGTGCCCAGTGCCAGTGCTTTTAATTCCAGAATGAATTTTGGAAAAGTGAAGCCAACATTAATTGCCAAAAATCAATTGAGAATTGGCCCAGAGCCAGCTCCAGACCAAAGAGTCTGCGGGAGCACATTTCTGTTCCGGCCTGCTTGCTGCGTTCTTCAATTTCGGTGCCGGTTGCAGTTGTCGCTGTTGCACGCTAAAATGCTGCATGGATGGATCACTGCCGAGCAAACTCTACATTAGTTCCCAAATCTGTCGCTAGACATACATACTACTCCCCTGTTCAGATCAGCCAATTTAAATAGTGGAAAAATTGTGAAAAGAAAAAAAATATTAATTATATTCACAAACAGTGCTGTGCACAAATATATATCCACTCAGTGGTGCTCGTGAAAGAAATTAAAAGAAAAATGTTTTGCTTAAAAATTAAATTCAAAAATTGAAAAAAAAAAGAAAACAAAAGAAAAGAAAAATGAAAGAAAGAAAAATTGAATTTATAAAGTAATAATTAAAAATATTAATTTTTTTTTTATGATTTATATTTTTAAATTAAATTTTGGCAAAAAAAGAAAATGTTTGTATTGTATAAAAAAAATAATTTATGAAAAAAAAAAAAGAAATGGAATATAGTAACAGAGCCCACTAGATAGGTTAAAGTATGTATGGAGGGTTATGTTTATCATTGCTATTTTTTTCTATTAAGCGTATCAAGGTTAGCCACATCGTCATCTTGAGCTCAACGACGGCAGTGCTTGGTGAGTCCTACGTATTGGTAAATTATTTTTCTCTGTTTTTTTATGAACATTAAACATTCATACATACTTATTATATACATTTATTTTTAGCTCGATACCCAAAAAATGGGTATAGAGCCTATTAGATTCGTGTCGATTATGGTACAGAATTTTGAACACATATATCTCCGCAACTATAAAAGTAAGAGCAACCAAATTTGGTGACAGTACTCCTAGGATGTTGATTTATTGTTGATGTATTTAAATTTGACCCCGCCCACGTCCGCCCACGTAAATGATATAAAATCTAATAACAAGAGCACTATTAAAGCTACAGCATTGAGACTTGGCACACAGGATGGGGGGACGAGTCCTGAGGTGTGCTGAAAATTTCATTGAGATCGGTTTATAAACAGGGAAGTAGTTTGAGAAAATATGATATATGGAGAAAATATAATCACCTGGATCTCAGAGACTATAAGAGATAGAGATTCCAAATTTTGTGACAATACTGCTATGTTGCGCACGCAGATCAAGTTTATTTTAGAATTTTGTCACGCCCCCCAATTATTCTGTAATCGACAAAAAACTAAAATATCCAAATACAAGGCCAATTTAATAGGTACAGATGTCAAAATCTGCACACACAATTTTGATAATGCATCCCGAAAACTGCATTGCAATCGGATAACAAATACAGAAGATATTAAATCAAAACTTCACATTTCTCATGCCTACGTGCAGTGGCCAGATTTTGGTACAAAACTTGCAGCAATGCATTCGATTTGTGGGTACATTGGACTCGGGATCAAAACAACTCTTTGTTTTGAACCAAATTATTTATTATTATTATTATTTTTATTTTTTTATTTTATTTTTCATTGCATTAAATTAATTACATATTAATTAATAATTACATACTTTTTAAATGAATACTTTACATACTTAACCCGAATCGTCCTGAGCAACATTTTTTCGAATTTCTTAATGAAAATTTCAGGACTGATAAATTTGAGTTCGCTGAATCCGAAAAACACATTCAATTTGTTCGGCCTTGTCAGGATAATCGACAGGACAATTTTTTCGGCTGTTACCATATGGTAACGCTGGGAAGTACAGGGTACAGGTTTTCATAATGCTACAAAATACAAATGTTTGAGAAAAAGTCTAATAAACACATTTTAATCCAACAGGGGGGCTCTTCCTTGATATATAGGACAAAATTTGGGTTAAATCGGTGCAGTATAACGTATATATAACACAACTGTCATAGGACCAATCGGGGTCAAATTTACCTTTAGTATGAAAAACTTTTTTCTATTCTGAGATATCTCAACCAAACTCTTAGAATATGTGACTTATATATTGCTTCCAGAGCTTGCAAATAACTGTCGACCGTTTCTCGTTGTTCGCAAATATGTGTCTCTCTCTGACTCTTTACGAAAAGACTCAGAGAGCAACCGTTTCGTGGGCTCTCGAATGAGCTTGCTCGCGCTCAGAGCGAAACCGTTTTTTTCTATTCTGTTTTGTTTCGGTTGTTCCAAGACCGTTTTGTCGTGTTCAGTGAAGAAAAAGTCTTTTGCGTATGTATTGGTATACATTCACACGCATAGGCAAGCAAATCGTTAAACGTTTAATTAATATTATTATTATTAATTATTAATATTATTATTAATTAATATATTATTATTTAATTTATATTAAGTGAACGAAGAAGTTCGATTAGTGCAGAAAATTAGAAAATTAGTGCAGAAAAACAAGAAAAAAAACGGTCGACAGTTATTTGCAAGCTATGATTGCTACACATCCTGACCAAATTTGGTTCAAATCGGACCACTATATCATATAGCTGCCATAGGAGCAATCATATTTTATGAACAAAACAGTGCGAAACGCGAATAAAATGTATGGAAAAAACCTGAACCCTGTACTTCCCAGCGTTACCATATGGTAACACGAAAATTAAAAGCGTAAATTAACTTTAAAAAAGTGTTTTTTGTTTAAAATTTGTTTCATAATTAAAAAGAGCACTCTTTTACCTTTGTAATGATGGGTGCATTTCATATAGTTCAGTACTAAAATTAGTTAAACGATTTAAATTTACTTGCGACGAATTGCCAATTGCCGTTTTTTTGCACTGCAGAATATAATGAGCAACTTCAAGCGCATTTTTCAATCAGCTAACTTCAAGAGATTGTTTCAATCAACTTTTTATCAGTTAGAGATAACAATTTACTCGTAGAATATCTTATGAAAGTTAATCTAACGTTAATATGTTGTCTAAAAATGAAGTTTTAGTAAATGCCTATTGCTTGTTACCATATGGTAACGCTGGGAAGATTCGGGTTAATCAATAATTTTATGTGATGCACATTTTGCAATCAGTACCATGAATTAGCAGCAAAACGAATTTGGTTCTATAAATAGCTTTATTTGCACATGTATGTATGTGTGTATGTAGGGCTTCTCTTCTAACGAGCGAGACATAATTGAAACAAAAGAAACGTGCAAAACGTACAACGAAAAAAAATGATATACATTGATATTGCCACATGCAAATATAATGCTCCGATGGCTCTGATGATAGAGCCGTGTATTTCGAGGCGATGAGTCGAGAGTTCGAATCCCGTTTCAATCTTACCCATGTGCAACTTTTTTTTTTTTTTTTTGTCAACTATTTCCTTTTTTTTGTCAACTATTTTCTTTATTACAATTTGTACTTTTTTAACAGCTTGTATTTTCTTTGATTTTGTGAAAAGAGTAACTAAATATATATATATAATATAATCTGTATTTTATTATTCACGTATTGTATTATAGTTAGTATTAATACCAGTTCTGTCACAGACTAGCACCCCTAACTGTAGGCTATAGGATAGCATATAGTCTGTAGCATTTTATGTTGACCATATTTTACTGAAATTGAATTAATCGGTTGTGAACGTTTGGGTATCGAGCATGTTACTGTCGAGTGCGCTAGACTGTAGACATACCACACCTCAGCGCGAACGAAGCGAGCCGGGGGTAGGCGAGCGAAGCGAGCAGGGGGCGGAGCCCCCTTGTTTCTATATAAATTTTTTTTTTTTCTCTGATTACTAAACAAAACTTGAATTGAATTCGAACAAAAAAAAACTACTTATACATATGCATATATATATAGTAACGTAGTTATAGAGCTAGATGCACGTACCAATACAAACATAACTCAACCGACAGAACCACAGCCAGATACAATTCATAACATAAACACTTCACAGGAAGCTCAAATTCAAAACATAACAATTAAGAAACAGAACGGTTCACAGGCAGATCATATAAGCCAAATGTAAACATAAAATATCTTGATAAGTCCCGCAGCTGCCGATTCAACTTATAAATAAATAATTTGCATCGACAGCATAATTTCTCCAACATATGCGCCTCGCGACAATGGTCACGAAGGCCGCAGCTGAAAATGAATTGTAAACATAACTTTTGAGGTTTCTTTACTCATTTCGATCGAAGATCGAGTTAGTCTTAATTTATTCTTAAGCTCAAAAAGAACACGCTGAATAAAAACTTATTGGAACTCAAATGTGTTTGTGTTTTTCGTTCTAATATTTAATATCGGTACTTAGCGAAAACAAGTGCCAAGTAAGTGGCGCAGCCGGTAGGATAGAAATTATTTATTGACGTATACGATAAAGTTTCTATCCACTAAAGAACTACATTTCCAATACCGCGTTAATTACAACATTCGGTTAGTGAAATATTTAATCAATCAAAGCTCGAACGAAGCTTTTTGGTGAAAAAAAAAAAAATAATAATAAACTTAAAAATAAAAATCTTAATTTCCTAAACCGCGTTATTTACATCATTCGGTTAGTGAAATATTTAATCAATCAAAGCTCGAACGAAGCTTTTTGGTGAACAATAATAAAATAAACAAGGGGGCTCCGCCCCCTGCTCGCTTCGCTCGCCCACCCCCGGCTCGCTTCGCTCGCGCTGAGGTGTGGTATGTCTACAGTCGAGCGCACTTGACAGTAACTTGCTCGATACCCAAACGTTCACAACCGATTAATTCAATTTCAGTAAAATATGGTCAACATAAAATGCTACAGACTATATGCTATCCTATAGCCTACAGTTAGGGGTGCTAGTCTGTGACAGAACTGGTATTAATACTAACTATAATACAATACGTGAATAATAAAATACAGATTATATTATATATATATATTTAGTTACACTTTTCACAAAATCAAAGAAAATACATGCTGTTAAAAAAGTACAAATTGTAATAAAGAAAATAGTTGACAAAAAAAAAGGAAATAGTTGACAAAAAAAAAATAATAAAAGTTGCACCATGGGCAAGATTGAAACGGGATTCGAACTCTCGACTCATCGCCTCGAAATACACGGCTCTATCACCAAAGCCATCGGAGCATTATATTTGCATGTGGCAATATCAATGTATATCATTTTTTTTTCGTTTTACGTTTTGCACGTTTCTTTTGTTTCAATTATGTCTCGCTCGTTAGAAGAGAAGCCCTACATACACACATACATACATGTGCAAATAAAGCTATTTATAGAACCAAATTCGTTTTGCTGCTAATTCATGGTACTGATTGCAAAATGTGCATCACATAAAATTATTGATTAAGTATGTAAAGTATTCATTTAAAAAGTATGTAATTATTAATTAATATGTAATTAATTTAATGCAATGAAAAAAAAAATAAAAATAATAATAATAATAAATAATTTGGTTCAAAACAAAGAGTTGTTTTAATCCCGAGTCCAATGTACCCACAAATCGCATGCATTGCTGCAAGTTTTGTACCAAAATCTGGCCACTGCACGTAGGCATGAGAAATGTGAAGTTTTGATTTAATATCTTCTGTATTTGTTATCCGATTGCAATGCAGTTTTCAGGATGCATTATCAAAATTGTGTTTAGTGTGTGTGCAGATTTTGACATCTGTACCTATTAAATTGGCCTTGTATTTGGATATTTTAGTTTTTTGTCGATTACAGAATAATTGGGGGGCATGGCAAAATTCTAAAATAAACTTGATCTGCGTGCGCAACATAGCAGTATTGTCACCAAATTTGGAATCTCTATCTCTTATAGTCTCTGAGATCCAGGTGATTATATTTTCTCCATATATCATATTTTCTCAAACTACTTCCCTGTTTATAAACCGATCTCAATGAAATTTTCAGCACACCTCAGGACTTGTCCCCCCATCCTGTGTGCCAAGTCTCAATGCTGTAGCTTTAATAGTGCTCTTGTTATTAGATTTTATATCATTTACGTGGGCGGACGTGGGCGGGGTCAAATTTAAATACAAACTTAGTATAGATCAACATCCTAGGAGTACTGTCACCAAATTTGGTTGCTCTTACTTTTATAGTTGCGGAGATATATGTGTTCAAAATTCTGTACCATAATCGACACGAATCTAATAGGCTCTATACCCATTTTTTGGGTATCGAGCTAAAAAAAAAAAAAAAGTTAATAAATTAAAAAATGGCACCAGATCCAGATGCAGCCAGCAGTGCTAACGTCGAGCTTAGCGTTGAGCAAATAGGAATGTGCTTAAAATATATTAACAGCCTACGGAAATTCGATGGCAACCCAACGCACCTGTGCTTGTTTGTGATGAGCATCGATTCAGCGCTTTCGCTGTTTTCCACCGGTAGACCAATCCAGATGACACTCCAGCTGAATGCAGTGAAGGGGCTTCTCATCGGAGACGCTATGCGGGTATTGATGAAGGCGAACTACGAAACGTGGTACACCTTAAGGGCAGCCCTACTACAACATTTTGAAGACCGGGCACCATTACATCAGTTAATAGCGAGCATCAGGACGATTAAATTTAAAGGAGATCTCAGTAAGTTCATAAACGATCTTGAATTTACATCAAATCGGGTTTATAATCGACTAAATTTAAGCGGAACTCCAAGTGAGAAATTAATGTATTCGTCATCCCTTGATGACTTTTTAAGTGATTGCATTTATGAAGAATTACCAGAAAGAATTTTGTTTAGACTAAGTAGATTTGACACAAGTACACCTATGAAATTAAGACAAATAGCTATGGAAAAGGGATTATTAAACAATTGTCCACAAAATAATGAATATTCCAAGAATGATCAATTTAATAAGATCAAATACAACCAGACCAATTTTAGACCAAATTATACTTTTCAACCAATTCCACAAAACGCAGTACCGCTGTATACACCAAGATACAGCTTCAATCCAAATTATATACCACGACCAAATTTTGTCCAAAATCAGCCATTGAATCAAATTCAACAAACTTTACCTCGAACAAGCCAATATCAACCCAGACCACAGTTTAACCCGGCACAAAACAATCAAACTCAGCAACAGCCAGAATTTAGAGTTCCATTTAAAAGACAAAGAGAAAATACACAACAAAGACGCGTAGAGCCAATGGAAGTTGTTGAAAATTTTCGGCTACAAGCCTCGGACAATCAGCAGGAACAGTTACAGAACCAAATGAGTCAGGAGGAATACCAAGAGGATCAAGAATATCCTCAAATGTTCAACCAAATAGGTCAGGAGGAATATCAGCAGGATCAGGAATACGTAGTCCAGGAGCAGAGCTATATAACTCCGGAAGAATACAACCAATACCAGCAAGATTTACAACAGCAACCATAGAATTGTTTATTGAAAGGCAGCGTTGCAAATGTTTAATCGATACAGGGTCAAATATTAGTTTTTGCACGCCAAATATTTGGAAACATATAGTGGCCATTATATTAACTCATCCATTAAAAGTCACTACATTGGCAGGAACAATTAATATACCATACTTGAAATATGTAAAATTACCAAATATACTGAACACAACAGCGAAAATGTATGTTCACCACTTTTCTGATAACCACCACGTACTGATAGGCAGAGACTTATTACAACAATTGCACGCAGGCATCGATTTTATAAAGGGATCAGTAACTTTAAATAACACAGAATTTGAATTCATAAGCCCAGACCCAGAACCAACACTTGAAGCTAATCAAGAATACGAGCTTACACACCCACACGAATGGTTAGGTAATATTGAAGAAGTAAAGGAAAATAAGACATTAAACGAACTTAATACAGAAGAACAAAATGTACTACAAAAAATTCTAACCGATTATAGAGACATTCAATATAGCGACGGCGACGTGTTAACTTTCACAAATAGTGTTAAACACGAAATAAAAACAAAAACAGAAGAACCAATTTATAGAAAATCATACCCTTATGCACAAATTCACGAAAACGAAGTAAATGAACAAATTAATGACATGTTAAAACAGGGTATAATCATGCATTCGAACTCACCATATAATAGTCCGCTACTAGTGGTAGGAAAGAAAGTCGGTAAATTTCGCCTGGTAATAGACTATAGAAAACTAAATGAAGTTACAGTAGATGACAGATTTCCAATCCCAAACATCGACGAGATACTAGACAAACTGGGCAGATGCCAATATTTCACCACACTTGACTTGGCCAAAGGGTTTCATCAAATCCAAATGCATTCAAATTCAATTAAAAAGACAGCTTTCTCAACAAAACATGGTCATTACGAGTATACTCGTATGCCATTCGGCTTAAAAAATGCACCCGCAACATTCCAACGATGCATGAATCACGTTTTAAATGGTATCATTGGAAAACATTGTCTTGTTTATCTTGACGATATCATCATCTTTTCGACTTCACTCCAAGAGCATGAGATTTCAATAAGAAAAGTTCTAGATCGTTTAAAACAATACAATCTTAAACTACAATTAAGTAAATGCACATTTATGCAAAGAGATACTTCATTTCTAGGACACATCGTAACTCCCGACGGCATTAAGCCAGAGCCGCAAAAAATAGAATCAATCCAACGTTATCCAATACCAAAAAATCCAAAAGAAATAAAATCATTCTTAGGTTTGGCAGGATACTACCGAAAATTTATAAAAGACTTCGCAAAAATAGCAAAACCAATGACAAATTAGCTTAAAAAAAATCAAACTATTGACGTTAATAATGAAGACTATAAAAATTCGTTTAATAAATTAAAGACCTTAATAGCCAGCGACCCCATATTAATAAGACCCAATTTTAATAAAAAATTCACCCTTACTACAGACGCAAGTAATTTTGCATTAGGTGCAGTTTTGGCACAAGAAAATAAACCAATATGTTTTGCCAGTCGAACTCTAAATGAACATGAAACCAGATATTCAGCAATCGAAAAAGAGTTATTAGCTATAGTATGGGCCACTAAATATTTCCGACCCTATCTATATGGACGCCGATTTACAGTACAAACAGATCACAAACCTTTAGTTTGGTTGGAATCTCTTAAAGAACCCAACATGAAACTTCAACGGTGGAAAATAAAGCTTAACGAATTTGACTTTGAAATAAAACACATACAGGGAAAAGAAAATCATGTCGCAGATGCTCTGTCTAGGATAAAAATAAATGAAACATTTATGGGAGATGCGCATAGTGAAGACAATGATAGTCAGGCTGATACGACCTTAGCAACAATACATAGTGCATCAGAGGATGGTAGTCAGTATATCCAGATAACAGAAAGACCAATAAATCATTACAATAGGCAAATAATAATGACTAAAGGAACCGGGCATAAAGTAAAAACAGAAAAATATTTTAACAAGAACATAACGCAAATAGAATACTTATCGCCATTAAATGAAACCGAAGCAAAAGACATACTAGAAAACGTCGTAGGAACCAAAAATACAACAATTTATATTACCGACGATCAAGACTTCGCGCTAATACAAAGAACATACTTGACCTTTTTAAATCCCAGAACTAGAGGAAAATTGACAAAATCAACAACATTAAAGAAAAACATGGAAAGCTACGCAGATTTTAAAGAAATGATTTTAAAATTACATGAAGAAAAATTACACCAAGGTATAGAAAAAGTTGTAAACGAATTTAAGGCTTCAGATTTTTACTTCCCCGACTACCATAATTTAATACAGAATATTATTAATAAATGTGAAATTTGCAAACTTGTTAAAGCAGAACATAGATTTACCAAATTGCCTATGGAAATTACACCGAAACTTAATAAAACCAGAGAAAAATATATGATAGATTATTACATAAATAACAGACGGAACTATCTGACTTGTATTGACGTATATTCTAAATTCATGATGGCCGTAGAAACATAATCAAGAACATGGCTCGATGTAAAAGGAGCATTACTTACAATATTTAACACAATGGGGAAACCAAAACTAATTAAATCAGACAGAGATACAGGAATGAACAGTTTAAGCCTTCGAAACTGGTTAGAAAGTGAAAACGTAGCCATAGAATACAATACAAATAAAACAGGAGTTGCAGACATTGAAAGAATTCATAAAACAATTAATGAAAAAATGAGAATAATATTAACTACCAAGGATATTGAACAATCAGGTACAGAAATGCAGGAAATAGCTTATACTTATAACCATAAAATAATACACGGAACTACTGGTAGAACGCCCGCCGACATATTTTTGTACAATAAACAACCAATAAAAAATGTGCAAGATAATAAAAAAATTAAGATCGATAAAATAAATGCAAATAGAAAAGAACATGAAATTAACCCACAAATTTCCAAAAATTTACAAAAGACTCAGAAATCGCACAACCCATTTAGAAAAAATACTAACGTCACACAAGTGGACAGCAAACGATACGAAATACAGAACCGAGGACATAAAACAGTTCACTACAAGACGGCATTTCAGAAGAAAAAGAAAATAAACAAATCTAAATATTCCAGGGAACCCGACGAAAATATTCCAGACCATGATGCAGATGACAATAATCCTGTTAATAATACAATCAATCGGGAGCCAGACAATACAGAAGACGGAAATAAAAACTAATAATGGATTTATCCTACTTGAAGTGGATAAAATTAAATTACCGTATAACTATTCTTACCACTTTATCCGTATTAATAAGACATCTATCTTAGAAACCTATAACAGTATAATCACATTAGTAGTCAAAACCAAAATAAAAGATTTAGATTGGGAACTACACAAACTAGATTTACAAGTGAAACTAATTACCAACACAGGAAGACAAAAACGGGGATTAATGAATTTTATGGGGAAAACTTTCAAATATTTGTATGGAACTCTAGATGCCGATGACTTAGAAGATTTAAATGAAAACATTAACGATATTCGAAAAAATATAATCAGTAATGACCAAATAAATGAAGTAATTGACCAAATAAATGTAGCTCTAAATAAAATTCAATCTGCTAAAAAAGATGCAAACACAGCGAATTTGGCCCGCCAACAAATAGAGAGATTATTAGAGTGTATTGATGACATTCAAATGGGCATGCAATTGGCAAGACAAGGCTTACTTGATCCAAAACTTTTAAATCATGACACAGCAATTCAGTTAAACCAGGACCAACTCCTACATATTGAAACATCAGTTTGGGTATCAATAGATAATAATTTATACATTATATTACAAATTCCATTAAAATCTCTTGAAATCCCAGTGTATACAGTGATACCGTATCCGGACTATAATGAAAACCTTATTGAACACACGTTAATAAATAATATTTTATCAGCTTACTTATACAAAGACAATGTCATAGATTTTAAAACTAAAACATTAATAACTGATGAATGTATTATATCAATAGTTAAGAAATCAAAATTACAGTGTAAATCAAAACAAGGGCATGTACCTTTGATTCAATATGTCTTTCCAAATATTTTAATTACTTACAAAATAAGTCCAACGCCATTATTTACAGATTGCAAATCAGCACCATATTCGGTTACAGGGAATCAGTTAATTCAAATAAATCAATGCGGCGTTCAAATTAATAATGTAACAATAACAGTAGAAGAAATTTATCCGTACAAAACGGAAGTAATCACTGCGAACGGCAGTTCGCTCTAGTGACGAAAGCAGCACGAAGGGTGCGAAAGGCGACTAGCTTATACTTATAACCATAAAATAATACACGGAACTACTGGTAGAACGCCCGCCGACATATTTTTGTACAATAAACAACCAATAAAAAATGTGCAAGATAATAAAAAAATTAAGATCGATAAAATAAATGCAAATAGAAAAGAACATGAAATTAACCCACAAATTTCCAAAAATTTACAAAAGACTCAGAAATCGCACAACCCATTTAGAAAAAATACTAACGTCACACAAGTGGACAGCAAACGATACGAAATACAGAACCGAGGACATAAAACAGTTCACTACAAGACGGCATTTCAGAAGAAAAAGAAAATAAACAAATCTAAATATTCCAGGGAACCCGACGAAAATATTCCAGACCATGATGCAGATGACAATAATCCTGTTAATAATACAATCAATCGGGAGCCAGACAATACAGAAGACGGAAATAAAAACTAATAATGGATTTATCCTACTTGAAGTGGATAAAATTAAATTACCGTATAACTATTCTTACCACTTTATCCGTATTAATAAGACATCTATCTTAGAAACCTATAACAGTATAATCACATTAGTAGTCAAAACCAAAATAAAAGATTTAGATTGGGAACTACACAAACTAGATTTACAAGTGAAACTAATTACCAACACAGGAAGACAAAAACGGGGATTAATGAATTTTATGGGGAAAACTTTCAAATATTTGTATGGAACTCTAGATGCCGATGACTTAGAAGATTTAAATGAAAACATTAACGATATTCGAAAAAATATAATCAGTAATGACCAAATAAATGAAGTAATTGACCAAATAAATGTAGCTCTAAATAAAATTCAATCTGCTAAAAAAGATGCAAACACAGCGAATTTGGCCCGCCAACAAATAGAGAGATTATTAGAGTGTATTGATGACATTCAAATGGGCATGCAATTGGCAAGACAAGGCTTACTTGATCCAAAACTTTTAAATCATGACACAGCAATTCAGTTAAACCAGGACCAACTCCTACATATTGAAACATCAGTTTGGGTATCAATAGATAATAATTTATACATTATTTTACAAATTCCATTAAAATCTCTTGAAATCCCAGTGTATACAGTGATACCGTATCCGGACTATAATGAAAACCTTATTGAACACACGTTAATAAATAATATTTTATCAGCTTACTTATACAAAGACAATGTCATAGATTTTAAAACTAAAACATTAATAACTGATGAATGTATTATATCAATAGTTAAGAAATCAAAATTACAGTGTAAATCAAAACAAGGGCATGTACCTTTGATTCAATATGTCTTTCCAAATATTTTAATTACTTACAAAATAAGTCCAACGCCATTATTTACAGATTGCAAATCAGCACCATATTCGGTTACAGGGAATCAGTTAATTCAAATAAATCAATGCGGCGTTCAAATTAATAATGTAACAATAACAGTAGAAGAAATTTATCCGTACAAAACGGAAGTAATCACTGCGAACGGCAGTTCGCTCTAGTGACGAAAGCAGCACGAAGGGTGCGAAAGGCGACTAGCAATATATACAGCTAATTTGGAAAATTTGCTACGACTGTCCGATCAGATCGAGTTATATACCGATCGAAAGGTTGAGTCCTAACTTACAAAATGGCATACTAAAACTTTTTGTAACTCACCTGGTTCATGAGATACGGGGGTGTAAGTGGGAGGGGAAAAATTTAAACGATCGCAGCTAATGGGGCCGTTGGGGCCTTTTTGTAAAATTTTTTATTTTTAAAAAATTCTAATCAAAAATACGCGTCGATTGATACCCCGATCACCCAAATCCGATAACTGGTTCGAAAGATAATAAAATTTAAAATTTTTAGTGGACTTCTCAAAATGAGATGAAAAGTCAGTTTGTTTGTCGGTTTGTTTGCGCGTATCAAAGCGCTAAAATAGCTTAGATGTTATGATGAAGATTTGTTTCTTTTCAAAAATATAGAAATGTTTGTTCTACGACTTTTTGAATTTCCCGCTAGTTTAGCGGGAAAACGCTATTTCCCGCTAAAATTGAAAAATCATTGGAAAGGTGAGATTAAGGGCTTTTTGACGTACCTTCAAACTTTTTTTTTAAAGTACTCAGGTAACATTTTACAGGTGAAATAATTAGCTCGATACCCAAAAAAAATGGGTATAGAGCCTATTAGATTCGTGTCGATTATGGTACAGAATTTTGAACACATATATTTCCGCAACTATAAAAGTAAGAGCAACCAAATTTGGTGACAGTACTCCTAGGATGTTGATCTATACTAAGTTTGTATTTAAATTTGACACCGCCCACGTCCGCCCACGTAAATGATATAAAATCTAATAACAAGAGCACTATTAAAGCTACAGCATTGAGACTTGGCACACAGGATGGGGGGACAAGTCCTGAGGTGTGCTGAAAATTTCATTGAGATCGGTTTATAAACAGGGAAGTAGTTTGAGAAAATATGATATATGGAGAAAATATAATCACCTGGATCTCAGAGACTATAAGAGATAGAGATTCCAAATTTGGTGACAAGACTGCTATGTTGCGCACGCAGATCAAGTTTATTTTAGAATTTTGCCACGCCCCCCAATTATCCTGTAATCGACAAAAAACTAAAATATCCAAATACAAGGCCAATTTAATAGGTACAGATGTCAAAATCTGCACACACACTAAACACAATTTTGATAATGCATCCTGAAAACTGCATTGCAATCGGATAACAAATACAGAAGATATTAAATCAAAACTTCACATTTCTCATGCCTACGTGCAGTGGCCAGATTTTGGTACAAAACTTGCAGCAATGCATGCGATTTGTGGGTACATTGGACTCGGGATCAAAACAACTCTTTGTTTTGAACCAAATTATTTATTATTATTATTATTTTTATTTTTTTTATTTTTTTTTTTCATTGTATTAAATTAATTACATATTAATTAATAATTACATACTTTTTAAATGAATACTTTACATACTTATCGAAGCTTTTTCATAAAGCTAATGTCGTTTTTTCGGATATGGAAAACTTGTTCAGTAATTCGTCATTATTGAATGAGCAACCTAAACGAAAAAAGAGTAGTTCTTCTTCGCGGCATGCGCAGACTTCCTTTTCTATCCCGCAATCAGACCTGGATCTGCAGCATTCAAATACAACTGGTACATCTCAATCAACCAATTTATCAACCAATTCATTGCCTAAACATGTTAAGACCCACCATAACCCACATGTTATTGAAATTTCGGCCCCACAATCAACATCTTTATCCAATAGTGTAAATTTTAATGTCGCGCCAGTTGATACGGTAGCCAATATACTGACTGCCGTACCGCCTCGCCCGTCAAGGCCCCTCCAAGGCATTCCTCCTCCGAACCCTAAGAGACATGTTTTTATCTCTAGGCTTTCTAAAGATCAGTCTCCGTATGATGTTAAGGCTTATGTCCAAAACAAAATACAAGATGCTGATATTTCGGTGGATAAATTTAATTTTAATTACCCAAGGGAAATATCGTCATTTAAAATATCGTGCTCACAAAGTGTTTTTGATAATATTTGTCAACAACACTTTTGGCCTGAACATATTTTTGTGGCTGAGTACCAAGGAAATGCAAATCGAAAGAAAGATCGGAACCCGATATCAGGTGATGGCTCCTCTTTACCTGTTATACCTTCAAACGTAGTATCAAAAAACTAATTTCCTCTATCTCTTTAGCTTACCAAAATGTACGAGGCCTTAATAGTAAGCTATCTAGCCTATTTCTTAACAGTCATTCCTTCGACTTTGACATCATCTGTTTTACTGAGACCTGGCTCAAACCCGCCACATCAGATTTTTCTATTTTTTCTTCTAATTATACTATATATAGATGTGATCGTATTACTCGAATTGGAGGCGGAGTATTATTGGCTGTTGACTCCAATCTCGCCTCGGAACCGATTCCAACCACTTTTAATTCGGACATTGAGTTCATTTGTGTGAAAGTTTCTTTCAATAAATTTTCTATTTATTTAACTTGTTCTTACATTCCACCCTCGGCTGATGATACAGTATACGATACTCATCTTAACGCCATTAAATATATATCATCTCTAGCTTCTGACACTGACTTGCTCTTTGTCTTGGGTGATTTTAATCTGCCCAATGTTGGATGGATCGCCTCCAATGACTCGAATTTACTTATTCCTGATAGCTCCAATAGTTTTATTGATGGCCTCTCAGAGCTTTCTTTGGTACAAATCAATCCTGTTTGCAATTCTATCAACAGGACACTCGACCTGCTATTTGTATTGGACCCCACCAATACCATTGTATCTAGGATTGACCCATTGGTTATGCCAGAAGACCCATACCATCCAGCTCTTAATACATGCATTAATTTACCTTTGCGTTCAGATGTATTATCATCTAATACCGCTGTGCGCATTCGGTGTTTTAGCAAAACAGATTTCAATAGACTAAACAATCTGATTTCGTGTATGGATTGGTCTCAACTATACGCATGTTCTGATTTGGATAATGCCATTAAGCTTTTTTATATTACTCTAAATTCTTTATTTGATATCTGTGTTCCGCTTGTATCTCCTATCAGTTCTACTAGACCCCCCTGGTTCTCTAGAGAGTTATCACATTTAAAAAATGTGAAATCCAAGCAATTCAAAAAATATAAAAAGTCTGGAAATCCTTACGATTTCTCCAGATATGTAATTACCAACTCCAATTTTCAGGTACTTAACTCTCAGTGCTACAACAATTACTTACAACGTTGTAAGGTTGAATTCTCTAGAGATCCTAAGCAGTTCTATAAATTTGTAAACTCTAAACGCAAAACTATATCATTTCCGTCATCTCTCACCTTTAATAACGTTCAAGCTAATTCTGACCAATCAATAGCCGATTTGTTTGCTGACTTTTTCCAAACTACATACTCTACGAGTAGACCCCATGATGGTCACTCTTACCCTTACATGCTGAGCAGTATAAACTGTATGTATAGCCCCGCAATCACAGAAAGCTCTCTTCTTTGTGAGCTTAAATTAATTAAGCCAGTACATACACCAGGTCCCGATGGTGTGCCTGGTTCCGTATTAAAGTACTGTGCGGAATCTTTGTGTAGACCGCTGCATAAGTTCTTAACTTTATCAATTGACTCTTCGTCTTTTCCAAATCTATGGAAAGACTCTTATATTATCCCTCTTCACAAAAAGGGTATTAAATGCGACGTTCAGAATTATAGGGGTATTGCTAAGCTTTCTGCAATTCCGAAGTTGCTTGAAAAAATAATAACTTCTCATCTTCAACATTTATGTGGTTCTATTATCTCTCCTACTCAGCATGGGTTTATGAGGTGTAGATCGACAACCACTAACCTTCTTGAGTTTACTTCTCTTGTGATTAAAGGGTTCAAGAAAAAGATGCAAACTGACGTTATTTATACGGATTTTAGTAAAGCTTTCGATTCTGTAAATCACTCACTATTAATTCATAAGCTCGATCTTCTCGGCTTTCCGAATAATCTTCTTATTTGGATTTCCAACTATTTAAGTAACAGAACGCAAAGAGTTAGTTTCAAAACTTCATTTTCAAAAACCATCAAAGCTACGTCTGGAGTACCGCAAGGTAGTCATCTTGGCCCACTTCTTTTTACGTTATTTATAAACGATCTTCCAACTGTTTTATCCCACTCACGTGCACTCATGTATGCGGATGACGTCAAGCTTTGTTTAACCTATAGTGAACCTTTCTCTGATAGATTTTTGCAAGCGGACTTAAATGCACTGTTTTTTTGGTGTCAAGCCAACTTGCTTAATTTAAATAGTTTAAAATGTAAAGTAATGACTTTCTACAGATCCTTTCGGCATATTTGTCAGTATTCACTAAATGGCATTATCTTGGAATGCTTAAATGATAACGAAGGCTCAGTAAATGATTTGGGTATAATTCTAGATCATAAACTGAAGTTCGATAAACATATTGCTGTTGCAGTCAATAAGGCAATGGGAGTTCTTGGGTTTATTAAGCGATGGTCAAAGGAATTTGATGATCCTTATATTACTAGGCTTTTATATACATCTCTTGTTCGTCCGATTCTTGAGTATGGGTCATGCATTTGGTCTCCTCAATACGAATCACATCGTGCCAGAATAGAATCGGTTCAAAAACAATTTTTAATATTTGCTCTTCGCGGCTTGAACTGGAACTCAGAAATACAGTTGCCTTCGTACTCTAGTAGACTTTGCTTAATCCATCTTCCCTCTCTTACTAATCGTAGAATTATGCTTGGAGTAATGTTCGTCCATAAATTACTACAGGGTCAAGTAGACTTAGTTAGTTTGATGGACGAAATAACTTTCAACATACCTTTTAGATTAACTCGTAACTTTAATCCTCTTTATCTTCAGCATTGCACCACTAACTGGGCTTTGCATGAACCTTTTCGTATTCTGTGTGCTGACTATAACAATCTGTACCGTACGATTAGTTTCGAGCGTTCTTCGCCTACTATTAAAGCCTCTATATTATTGTTTCTAACTTCTAACTAACTAACTAATCTCTAATTTTATCTTGGTCTGATTGGGTTTTTCTGGGTTTTCCCCAATCCTAGCAGCGAATGTTGGACCAATCGTTTTCTTTTTCATTTTAGATACCCCCAGAATATAATATAAAATATATATTTATAATTACATTTACATTTACATTACACTGTAATAATTAAATTTATATTTTAATTTAAATGTATAGGTTAATGTCGGCTGCTTATAGCTTGACAATAAATAAATAAATACTTAATCAATAATTTTATGTGATGCACATTTTGCAATCAGTACCATGAATTAGCAGCAAAACGAATTTGGTTCTATAAATAGCTTTATTTGCACATGTTTTTTTTTTTTTTTTTTTTTAATTCTTTATTATGTACAACTAAAAAATTAGCTTATAGTTTAATTATATTAATGGTGATAACATAAGAAGTTCCTGTCCCTGCGGTACGGCCGCGAAGCAATGCTTCGCAGGGACAATGGCTCCTCCTATGATGTCTCCCTTCTCTGCCGCTCGCATCGGCGGAGCTCTATCATAGTGTTGGCTGCAAAGTTACTGAATTGGATCCAGAAATTTGCATCCCCCATCATCGTCTCCACCAAGTTGTCGGGTGTCAGTTGACGACCCGCCAAACTCCAGAGCTCGTCCCTTAGCCGATTAAATCGACAGCAGACGAAGATGATGTGCTCTGCGTCTTCCAGCACGTCACCGCATGACCGGCATTGTGGTGTGCTCTCGTGGCCGATTCTGTACAGGTATCGACCAAAACAACCATTCCCGCTGAGCAGCTGTGTAACATAGTAGTTCACGGTGCCATGCTTTCTGTTGATCCAGCACCTAACATCTGGAATAAGGCGATGAGTCCATCGGCCTTTCTCGGATGCATTCCAGCGGCTTTGCCATTCTCTGATGCTCTCTTCCCTTGCAAGCTTCCGAGCCGCCTTCTTGTCGTTGCCTAAGCTTATCGCATCTGCCACGGCTTTCTCCTCAGCAACCAAAAGGTCGATTGGAACAACTCCAGCGATTACCAGCGCAGCCTCATCCGAAATGGTGCGAAAACCACAGCATATCCTCAGCGCGCAGAGGCGGTGGATAGTTTTTATGCCCCTGGCATAACTGGGAACTTTGATTCCGTCCGCCCAGATAGCCGCAGCGTACGTCACAGCTGAGCGAACGACACTGGTTAGCAGTAATCTTCGTTCCTGTTTGGGCCCTCGGGTGTTCAACATTATTCGGAACAGTGCTCGGCTCGTGTTTGCAGCTTTCTCCTGCACATAGAGAAGGTGCTCCCGGAAGCAAAGCCTGGTGTCAATCATAACGCCGAGGTACCGAATGGCACGCTTCGAAGCTAAGGTCTGACCTCCCACTTGAATGTACGCAGTCTCCACCGCTGTACGTGTGCTAATGAGCACTGCCTCCGTTTTATGAGCGGCTAACTCAAGTCCCACGGTAAGAAGCCAGTCTGATATGCGCTGAATAGCTGCGTTGCATGTGTTTTCTACCGCATTTAGGTGCTTTCCTACAACTGAGAGTGCCACGTCATCAGCGTAGCACGTTAACTGGCAGCCACTGGGTAAAATCAGCTTCATTACTCCGTCATATACAATGTTCCAAAGCAAGGGGCCCATCACAGATCCTTGAGGAACGCCTGCCTTGATCACATAAGAGCTGATGCCGGACGCCGTCTCGTAGTTCAGCAGCCTTCCAGTAAAATAGCTTTTGACTATCTCCTGCAGGTATTGAGGAATTCCAAGTTGGCTCAGTGAGTTGTGTGTGTATGTAGGGCTTCTCTTCTAACGAGCGAGACATAATTGAAACAAAAGAAACGTGCAAAACGTACAACGAAAAAAAATGATATACATTGATATTGCCACATGCAAATATAATGCTCCGATGGCTCTGATGATAGAGCCGTGTATTTCGAGGCGATGAGTCGAAAGTTCGAATCCCGTTTCAATCTTGCCCATGTGCAACTTTTTTTTTTTTTTTTTTTGTCAACTATTTCTTTTTTTTTTGTCAACTATTTTCTTTATTACAATTTGTACTTTTTTAACAACTTGTATTTTCTTTGATTTTGTGAAAAGAGTAACTAAATATATATATATAATATAATCTGTATTTTATTATTCACGTATTGTATTATAGTTAGTATTAATACCAGTTCTGTCACAGACTAGCACCCCTAACTGTAGGCTATAGGATAGCATATAGTCTGTAGCATTTTATGTTGACCATATTTTACTGAAATTGAATTAATCGGTTGTGAACGTTTGGGTATCGAGCAAGTTACTGTCGAGTGCGCTCGACTGTAGACATACCACACCCCATCGCGAGCGAAGCGAGCAGGGGGCGGAGCCCCCTATTTTTAAGTAGGTACGGCACGGGCACGGCACGGCACGGCACGGACAAACACGGGCGCTTTTAATCAAAAAAAAATGTTAAGCCAATATTTTGTTGTATTTTAAAGTATTTTATTAATGTCATTTAATAAATTCAAACATTTTTATTTAAAGTTATACGTAGTACATATTTTCGAAAATTGTGCAATACATCGATAAATCCTACAGCTCAAGCTGACAAACAAGCGATAAAACTACGCAAACTTATCGATAGTACCATATTTAAATTCAAAGTCTGTACCGTGCTTTCCGGGCCTACCGTGCCTACCGACTTTGGCACGGTAAAACACGGCAATCTTTTATAAGGGGCCCAGCACGGAATTTTTAGACCCCGTATCTAAAAAAAGTACAGGGGTCTATTGGGTTTGTTTTAACGAAAATGTGCGTAACAGGCATAAGGAGGCGTGGCAGACCCCATAAAGTATATATATTCATGATCAGCATCAATAGCCGAGTCGATATAGCAATGTCCGTCTGTCCAGACGTCCTGCTGTCCTGACGTCCTGACGTCTGTATGAACACCTAGATCTCAGAGACTATAAGAGCTAAAGACACCAAATTTGGTATGTAGCTTTGTCTATATTGCAAGCAGATCAAGTTTGTTTCAGAATTCGGCCACGCCCCCTTTACCGCCCAAAAATCGACATAGAAAATTTCATATCCATATTAAAAGAGTAGTTTAATTGCTAGAGACACCTAAATTGGTATGTAGGTTCCTCTATATTGCAAATTATAAGGGCAATTTAAAAGCTAGAGATTGCACAGACGAAGAGAAAAGTGACATAGATTTTTGATGAAAATTTCATTCCGATCGGACAGTAAATAACCAAGATATTTAAATAATAAATTTTGCTGTTTTGATGATGGAGCGTTGGCAGTAATTAAGATTTGAATAATTTGAAAACATGAAAATTGAATAAATATATTATATAACAAATTGGCCTCCTATACATAATGGGCTTCTGTGACGTAGTGTGCCGAGTCGCAGCTCGTGATATGGTTAGTCATCTGAGCCCATTAAAAATGGGCAAAAAAGGGTATTATGCATTTGGCAGAATGTATGTAACAGGCAGAAGGGGGCGTGGCAGACCCCCAAAAGTATATATATTCTTGATCAGGATCAACAGTCGAGTCGATTGAGCCATGTCCGTCTGTCTGTCCGTCTGTCCGTCTGTTTGAACGCGTCGATCTCAGAAACCATAAGAGCTAGAGACTTCAAACTTGGTATGTATATTTCTGGATACCGTACGCAGATCAAGTTTGTTTTTATCTCGATACCCAAAAATGGGTATAGAGCCTATTAGATTCGTGTCGATTATGGTACAGAATTTTGAACATATATATCTCCGCAACTATAAAAGTAAGAGCAACCAAATTTGGTGACAGTACTCCTAGGATGTTGATCTATACTAAGTTTGTATTTAAATTTGACCCCGCCCACGTCCGCCCACGTAAATGATATAAAATCTAATAACAAGAGCACTATTAAAGCTACAGCATTGAGACTTGGCACACAGGATGGGGGGACGAGTCCTGAGGTGTGCTGAAAATTGAAAATTCATTGAGATCGGTTTATAAACAGGGAAGTAGTTTGAGAAAATATGATATATGGAGAAAATATAATCACCTGGATCTCAGAGACTATAAGAGATAGAGATTCCAAATTTGGTGACAATACTGCTATGTTGCGCACGCAGATCAAGTTTATTTTAGAATTTTGCCACGCCCCCCAATTATCCTGTAATCGACAAAAAACTAAAATATCCAAATACAAGGCCAATTTAATAGGTACAGATGTCAAAATCTGCACACACACTAAACACAATTTTGATAATGACTCCTGAAAACTGCATTGCAATCGGATAACAAATACAGAAGATATTAAATCAAAACTTCACATTTCTCATGCCTACGTGCAGTGGCCAGATTTTGGTACAAAACTTGCAGCAATGCATGCGATTTGTGGGTACATTGGACTCGGGATCAAAACAACTCTTTGTTTTGAACCAAACTATTTATTATTATTATTATTTTTATTTTTTTATTTTTTTTTTCATTGCATTAAATTATTTACATATTAATTAATAATTACATACTTTTTAAATGAATTCTTTACATACTTAATCAATAATTTTATGTGATGCACATTTTGCAATCAGTACCATGAATTAGCAGCAAAACGAATTTGGTTCTATAAATAGCTTTATTTGCACATGTATGTATGTGTGTATGTAGGGCTTCTCTTCTAACGAGCGAGACATAATTGAAACAAAAGAAACGTGCAAAACGTACAACGAAAAAAAATGATATACATTGATATTGCCACATGGAAATATAATGCTCCGATGGCTCTGATGATAGAGTCGTGTATTTCGAGGCGATGAGTCGAGAGATCGAATGCCGTTTCAACCTTGCCCATGTGCAACTTTTTTTTTTTTTTTTTGTCAACTATTTTCTTTTTTTTTGTCAACTATTTTCTTTATTACAATTTGTACTTTTTTAACAACTTGTATTTTCTTTGATTTTGTGAAAAGAGTAACTAAATATATATATATAATATAATCTGTATTTTATTATTCACGTATTGTATTATAGTTAGTATTAATACCAGTTCTGTCACAGACTAGCACCCCTAACTGTAGGCTATAGGATAGCATATAGTCTGTAGCATTTTATGTTGACCATATTTTACTGAAATTGAATTAATCGGTTGTGAACGTTTGGGTATCGAGCAAGTTACTGTCAAGTGCGCTCGACTGTAGACATACCACACCTCATCGCGAGCGAAGCGAGCCGGGGGTAGGCGAGCGAAGCGAGCAGGGGGCGGAGCCCCCTTGTTTTTAATTGAATATATATTTCTTTACAATATTCTTTAAATATATACCTCTTACAAATATTTAAGAATATATATTTTTTTTAAGAATTATATTTTTTTACAAAAATACAAATTTTCTATCTTCACATTAAAATTAAAGAAACATGCATTAAACATACATACAAGTTCGTTTAGGAAGATGAAAATGTTTAACCTTAATTATATTTTAATAAACAATTGTTAAAAAAATGCTTTGTTCTGAAAATATGAGAGTTTAAATTTTCTTTTGAAGTCCGTCGCCGATCAACATGCCAATAACCATTCCATATTAAAAGAGTAACTAGGGTTACTATAGGGGCAATTCCAAAAAGAAATGACATCTAGATATTGCCATGGTAGGGAGGGTACAGAATAGGGTATGCTCGACATCTGAATACCCTACAATCGAGCTATAAGTCACAAATTTCTGTCTGTTTTTCTCTAGTCCGATTCAAATTTCCATTCCCTTTCTGTTTTTGCTGCTTTTGTTTGCACAGTGCACTTACAATTTGTTGTAGTGTGTGTACGCCACCATAGGAGGAGGAAGAACCCCGCCCCATCCGTCGAGCTGAGTCTAGGCTAAGCAAGAAGTGCACGCACCCGAATCCTATGTGGCTATAACTGATCATACCCGATGTTAGTCAGATTTTATTTGAATCTGCAGGGTATACAAATCACCAAATACGTCCCACCACATGGCACGCTACACAATGGCGCCCAAACGGTGGAGCCGACCTAAATCCTAAGACTAGATATTCATACGAAACATCTGTATATTGAATGCTTTGCAAAGTTGCAAGTATTATGGTTAGCTTCATAATTTTGCCTAATGATATAATTGCGCTAATGTTTTAGAAAGTCTATTCTAACTTTGCATTCGACTAGAAATTTCCTTTTGGAATAGCAGATTGCTGGAGTATCTTTGGCAACCTGACCAAGGGAAAACTTCAGTTATGTGTAAATTAACAATAGAATTTATTAAATATAGCATGAGAGATAACACCCAGTAGACTCTGTGATATATAGTTTGGAATGATTGGATGGGTTTATATATTGGTTTGTAGTGAAGCGACGGACTATTATAATGATATTGATTTCTTTAACGAGTACACAAACATATAAATATATTTTAAAATGGCTGTGCACCATAGCACAGAAGATTTTGTAGCGGCTATTCAGGACAGTGATCAATTCTGTGGAGTTTGTAACGAGGTTCTCAGCAGAAACGACCTCGCAGCCGAGACACCCTGTAAGCACATATTCCACCATAGGTGCATCCTAGGACATTTACAATCCTCTCGGATTTGTCCAGTTTGTAAACTTGATTGTTCTGCCAATCAGTTAAATTATTCTAACAATTCTTTGGCAGCAGAAATTCATGACGCTACGGCGAATACTGAAAATCCTTCGGAAACAGTAGAGCATGCTACAGTTTCTAATACCCAAAAGACCATTCCTAAATTTAGTCGAGGTCGAGGTGCAACTCCGCGTCGAGGGATGCAGACTCGATCAATGAATCGAAACCCGAAAGTCCCCCCCGTAGACAATTCAGCACGTCCAAATCAAGAGAACATGAACCGCCTTGATATTCTTAACTTGGTTGAGACTGTGATGCAATCGAGTCAAAATCAAATTCTTCAAAATTTGAGTTCCATTCTGTCTGACACCATAGAGATACAGGCAAGCCTGACGATCTGAGTCAAATACCCTGCAATGATTCCAATTTTCCCGGTAAAGACACATCAAAAAACCCATTACTACCCTTTCACGTTCGACTTGCAAATTACACAGAAGCTAGACAGCAAATTTTCACGGACGTAAACAGTATCCATTTCAAGATAAAGCCTAGACGTTCAACCTCAAGACTTAGAAGTTTATGGAAAAAATAAATCTATTCGGAGGAAACTTGTTTCTTCAATATTTTGTAATTCAGACAACAGACTCGACTCAGATCTTAAGCAAGATGTTGTGTGGGCCATCAAGCAGCAATTGATCTCCGAAAAAATCCAAAATTTCGAAAATGTTCCGGTAACATTAAAACAGCCAATAATTCAGTATGTTCTGTAGTAGGGAAAGTGTCGACTGAAGTCACTTATCGTAATATGACAAAACTTGTGGAGTTTTTCATAATTCCAGATCTTAAGCAAGATGTACTTAGGTATTGATTTCTGGAAGGCATTTGGCCTACTGAATCAAATTATAAATCCATCCGAAAGTGTATCTGAATAAGAAACCGGTTTTGAAAATAGAGAAGACAATCCCAATATGCATATTTTGAGTGCTGCAGAGACTCAAAGTTTGAATGCAGTTATTGCTAAATTTCCATCTTATGAAAAGGAAGGATTAGGGCGAACCCATTTATCTACTCATAGCATAGACGTTGGTAATGCTACTCCTGTAAAGCAACGACATTGGCCTGTATCAACTGCAATAGAAACGCAAATCTTCGAAGAGGTGGACAGAATATTAGCTATGGACATTATTGAAGAGTCCAATAGTCCGTGGAGCAGCAATTGCGTGCTCGTTCGAAAAGGTGAGAAATTGCGTTTGTGTCTCGATTCGCGAGTTGTCATTCCTATTATCGATGGTATACTAAGCAGATTTCCTCCAGCTCGATATATAACCGGCCTTGACACGAAACATGCTTTTTGGCAGATTCCGCTCGCTGAGAATTCGAAGCAGTATTCGGCGTTCACTAAATATAAGGTAATGGCTTTCGGCCTTTGCAATGCGCCTCAAACTTTATGTCGACTTATGGATAATGTGATACCCGCTCATCTGCGCACTATTTTGCTTTTGCAAGAAATCGCTCTGTACTTCCGCAAAGCGAACTTGACAATCAAAATAGCCAAATCTAAATTTTGCATGCGGGAAATAAAGTTCTTAGGATTTATCATAAGCGATGGTCAACTAAAAACAGATCCAGGGAAAATAGAGGCAATTAATAACTTCCCAGTCCCTACTACTGTAAAGCAATTGAGAAGATTTTTAGGTCTGGCAGGTTGGTATCGTAGATTTGTTGAAAATTATGCATCACTCAGCATTCCGCTTACAGAACTGCTCAAGAAAAAGAACCAAAAGCGTATATGGAATGAAGCTGCAGACAATGCTTTCAAAGAGCTAAAAACTAAGTTAACAACAGCTTCTATTTTGAATTCCCCAGATTTTACGAAACCCTTAATTTTATTGTGTGATGCTAGCTTACACGGCCTTGGTTGCGTTTTAGCACAAACAAATGAAGAAGAAGAAGAGCTACCAATTGCCTACATGTCTGTTAAGTTATCAAAAGTTCAACGAAATTATACGGTGACAGAGCTCGAATGTTTAGCAGTGATAAAAGGCATAGCTAAATTCCGCGCTTATATTGATGATCAAGAATTTATAGTGGTCACAGACCATACCTCTCTCAAATGGCTTATGAATCAAAAAGACCTGTCTGGACGATTAGCTCGTTGGGCTATCAAACTCCAGGGCTTTTTATTTACAATTCTTCATCGCAGAGGTTCACAAAATATAGTAGCAGATGCTCTTTCTCGACGTGATGAAATAGCCATTGAAGAGTTCGATGTTTTAGGTCCAGTGATAGATCTCAAGTCAAAAGAGTTCAGCTCGTCAGAGTATCTAGATTTAATCCAGCAAATAGAGCAGAATCAAGCAAAGTTGCCAGATTTAAAAATAGTTGATGGATTCGTTTATAAGCGAACCGAACACACAACTGGTGACTCTGTTCAAGAATTTTATTCGTGGAAACTTTGGATTCCATCAGGAAATGTCAAAGAGGTTTTATTTCAAGCCCATGATGCTCCAAATTCAGCTCACTGCGGAACTGCAAAATTGATAGAGAAGTTGAAAAGATATTTATTTTGGCCCAAAATGGTAGCACAGATCAGAAAGTATGTTTCTGAATGTTCCGTGTGCAAGTCCACAAAAAGCCCAAATGCTGCTTGCGACCGCCTATGGGTAAACCTATGGTATCCGAGAGACCTTTTCAAAAATTATATATGGATTTGTTAGGACCCACGTTCGAAGAACGGTAACATAGGCATTCTAATCATAGTCGATCATAATACCAAATTTCACTTTTTGCATCCACTCAAGAAATCGAATATGTGATTATCTAGAGAATTATTTGTTTTATACATTCGGAGTTCCCGAAGTCATATTAACTGACAACGGCTCGCAATTTCGCTCGGCAAGTTTCGCGGCATTTCTTACTCGTTTTGGAGTATCTCACATTTGTACTGCAATCTACTCTCCGCAGGCAAATGCAAGTGAGAGACTAAATAGATCTGTTTTAGCTGCTATTCGTGCCTATATTGGATTGGACCATAGCAATTGGGACTTGAATTTAAATGAAATTAGTGGAGCTTTACGAGCTTGTGTACATCGTAGCACCGGATTCTCACCCTATTTTCTGACCTTCGGGCAGAACATGGTTTTGCATGGAAAAGATTATGAACTTTTACGTAAGCTCAATCTTTTCTCTGATGATACCTTGTTAAAACAAAAAGATGCGTTACAGATTGCTAGAACCAAGGCCAAGGAAAACGTATCTGCAGCACATGATGAAAACGCGCGTAGATACAACTTGCGTAGTAGAACTATTCAATTTAAAGTTGGAGATATTGTCTATGCTCGCAACTTTGCTCAAAGTAATGCCGCTAAGAAACTAAGCGCAAAACTCGCACCAGTCTTCATAACGGCAAAAGTAAAACGCAAAAAGTAGGTATCTATCATCTTAAGGACATGCAAAGCAAATAAGTTTTTTTAAACTGTTCTAATTTTCTGTTACTGACTTCTCGAGTGAGACTCTCGTAGCAGTAACAGTGGGTGTAGTAACCAGTTTCGTATACTTAATTATTATTTTTTTTGTATACAAGTTTTATACTGCTTCGCAGCATAACTAAAAACGACCCAGCTATTTAAATTGCAAACACTGCTTTGCACAAAGATCAATAGGCGCACTGCTTCATTTAAGCAGAGCATTTTCGTTCTATAAATAGATCTGCACTGCTCGCAGCTAACAAGTTAACTGCTTGCGAATGAACTTCTTACTGCACTGCTTGCAGGCAGCACGCACGCGCACACACATACACGGCCGCTGCTGCGCTGCTAAGTTCTTTGCTCTTATGCATTGTTTTGTTTTTGTTTTGCTAATTAGCATACCGAGTGCCCTATCGGCTCCCTTATGTCACCTTGGATAAGTTCGGCAGAATCATACGATTTTTCCGTTCTTATCTCTCACCGCCCACGCTTTGACTTAATTCGTGTCGCGCTTAGCTAATTAGCTGCCGATCGAATTAAGCCGAGAACATTGAGCGAGCGTCTCTTGTGCGATGCACAACATATATGTGCCAGTGCTGCAGAATAAAAAAAAAATATATATATATTTTACGTCACGGGTGGTGACATAACACCCTCGTGTGAAAAAACATTGTTCTTTGGAATTTTTGACCCGAATTTTCACCACGGACGTGTTTCCCGGATTGACCTTCCCCCCAAATTCTGCTGTGGATATTTTTTGTTTTCTTCGTGGGAAGAAATATATTGGGTAGCGACGTTTTTATAAAAGCCAGGTATGTTAGTGAAGGTACAGTGTTACCTATACTAAAGTGATTCTTTTCTATAGTGCCCAGTGCCAGTGCTTTTAATTCAAGAATGAATTTTGGAAAAGTGAAGCCAACATTAATTGGCAGAAATTAATTGAGAATTGGCCCAGAGATAGCTCCAGACCAAAGAGTCTGCGGGAGCACATTTCTGTTCCGGCCTGCTTGCAGCGTTTTTTTCAATTTCGGTGCCGGTTGCAGTTGTCGCTGTTGCACGCTAAAATGCTGCATGGATGGATCACTGCCGAGCAAACTCTACATTAGTTTCCAAATCTGTCGCTAGGCATAAATACTACTCCCCTGTTCAGATCAGCCAATTTAAATAGTGGAAAAATTGTGAAAAGAAAAAAATATTAATTATATTCACAAACAGTGCTGTGCACAAATATATATCCACTCAGTGGTGCTCGTAAAGAAATTAAAAGAAAATTAAATTAAAAAATTTTAAAAAAAGAAATTAAAAGAAAATTAAATTCAAAAAATTGGAAAAAAAAGGAAAAGAAAAATGAAAGAAAGAAAAATTGAATTTATAAAAATAATAATAAAAAAATATTAATTTTTTTTTGATTTATATTTTTAAATTAAATTTTGGCAAAAAAAAAAAGAAAATGTTTGTATTGTATAACAAGAAATAATTTATGAAAAAACAAGGGGGCTCCGCCCCCTGCTCGCTTCGCTCGCCTACCCCCGGCTCGCTTCGCTCGCGATGAGGTGTGGTATGTCTACAGTCGAGCGCACTTGACAGTAACTTGCTCGATACCCAAACGTTCACAACCGATTAATTCAATTTCAGTAAAATATGGTCAACATAAAATGCTACAGACTATATGCTATCCTATAGCCTACAGTTAGGGGTGCTAGTCTGTGACAGAACTGGTATTAATACTAACTATAATACAATACGTGAATAATAAAATACAGATTATATTATATATATATATTTAGTTACTCTTTTCACAAAATCAAAGAAAATACAAGCTGTTAAAAAAGTACAAATTGTAATAAAGAAAATAGTTGACAAAGAAAAAAGGAAATAGTTGACAAAAAAAAAAAAACAAGTGGGAAAGGCTATAGTCGAGATCCCGACTATAGGATACCCGTTACTTATTTCACTACATATAAAAGTACTTAAAAAAAAAGTTTCTAACAATACAAAATCTATTGCATACTCTAGGGGGCATGTATTGCCATGATTGCTTAAAGAATCATTTTCAGACAATAACTGCTGTTCTACTTGTCCGATCGTGTTGCGATTCAGTGGGATAATAAATAATAATAATAGATATCAGTGACTACAAGAAAAACTATATTATCTTAAAAACTGTGGGTGTGGTAGCTTTTCGCGATTTGCGAGGGCGGAGGGGGGCGTGGCCAAAATTTGAAACAAACTTGATCTGCGCTGGGTATATAGAAATCTGTGTGCCAAATTTGGTTACTCTATCTCTTATAGTCTCTGAGATTTCTTTGATTAGACGGTTTTTCGCAATTTGCGGGGGCGGAGGTGGGCGTGGCTTAAATTTGAAACAAACTTGATCTGCGTGGGGTATATAGAAGTCTTTTAGTGAAAGTTTGGTATCTCTATCTCTTATGGTCTCTGAGATCTAGGCGCTCACACGGACGGACAGACGGACAGACGGACAGACACACATGGCTATATCGACTCGGCTATTGATGCTGATCAAGAATATATATACTTTATGTGGTCGGAGAAGCCTCCTTCTGCCTGTTACATACATTCCAACGAACACAATATACCCTTATACTTATTTTTTATAAGTAACGGGTATAAAAAGTTGCACATGGGCAAGATTAAAACGGGATTCGAACTCTCGACTCATCGCCTCGAAATACACGGCTCTATCATCAGAGCCATCGGAGCATTATATTTGCATGTGGCAATATCAATGTATATCATTTTTTTTCGTTGTACGTTTTGCACGTTTCTTTTGTTTCAATTATGTCTCGCTCGTTAGAAGAGAATCCGTACTTACACACATACATACATGTGCAAATAAAGCTATTTATAGAACCAAATTCGTTTTGCTTCTAATTCATGGTACTGATTGCAAAATGTGCATCACATAAAATTATTGATTAAGTATGTAAAGTATTCATTTAAAAAGTATGTAATTATTAATTAATATGTAATTAATTTAATACAATGAAAAAAAAAAAATAAAAATAATAATAATAATAAATAATTTGGTTCAAAACAAAGAGTTGTTTTGATCCCGAGTCCAATGTACCCACAAATCGCATGCATTGCTGCAAGTTTTGTACCAAAATCTGGCCACTGCACGTAGGCATGAGAAATGTGAAGTTTTGATTTAATATCTTCTGTATTTGTTATCCGATTGCAATGCAGTTTTCAGGATGCATTATCAAAATTGTGTTTAGTGTGTGTGCAGATTTTGACATCTGTACCTATTAAATTGGCCTTGTATTTGGATATTTTAGTTTTTTGTCGATTACAGGATAATTGGGGGGCGTGGCAAAATTCTAAAATAAACTTGATCTGCGTGCGCAACATAGCAGTCTTGTCACCAAATTTGGAATCTCTATCTCTTATAGTCTCTGAGATCCAGGTGATTATATTTTCTCCATATATCATATTTTCTCAAACTACTTCCCTGTTTATAAACCGATCTCAATGAAATTTTCAGCACACCTCAGGACTCGTCCCCCCATCCTGTGTGCCAAGTCTTTAATAGTGCTCTTGTTATTAGATTTTATATCATTTACGTGGGCGGACGTGGGCGGGGTCAAATTTAAATACAAACTTAGTATAGATCAACATCCTAGGAGTACTGTCACCAAATTTGGTTGCTCTTACTTTTATAGTTGCGGAGATATATGTGTTCAAAATTCTGTACCATAATCGACACGAATCTAATAGGCTCTGTTAGAGGACAAGTGCATGTTAGCTGTATTAATCACTGTTAAGCAATTCAAACTTAACAGTTTTCCTTTTTTTCTTAACTCTCTGGCAACGCCAGCGTCTCTCTCTATTATTGTATTACTCTTTGTATCATGATTCTTGTATCAATCTGGCCAGAGAGCCAAGCCATGTAAATTTTGCAAGTCAGTGCTTTTCGAGCATCAAAAGAAAATAAACGCTAAAGTACTTGAGCACATTTTCTTTTGCAACTTTGGGAAACATCGTGGACGTAGAGGCAACAA
>CATOAP020000101.1:0-34420 GCA_951394115.2 Drosophila phalerata
CTTTTTATACCCTGAGCTCATTAAAAATGGGCAAAAAAGGGTATAATGCATTTGGCAGAATGTATGTAACAGGCAGAAGGGGGCGTGGCAGACCCCCAAAAGTATATATATTTTTGATCAGGAACAACAGCCGAGTCGATTGAGACATGTCCGTCTGTATGTCCGACTGTCCGTCTGTCTGTCCGTCTGTTTGAACGCGTCGATCTCAGAATCCATAAGAGCTAGAGACTTCAAACTTGGAATGTAGGTTCCTGGATACCGTACGCAGATCAAGTTTGTTTTTATTTTTGGATCGGACAACTATATAATATAGCTGCCATAGGAACGATACATCGAAAATTAAGTTTTAGTATGAAAAGCTTCTTCAATTTTTTAAATATCTCAACCAATCTCACACGATATACATTTGGGGTGGTATTATACATCCTGACCAAATTTGGTTAAAGTCGGCCCACTATATGATATAGCTGTCATAGAGACGCTCTGCCGAAAATCAAGCATATGTATAAAATAGTTTTTTGTTTTTTGAGATATCGTAACCAAACTGTTAGAATATGCATCTGGGCTGGTATTATACATCCTCACCGAATTTGGTCCAAATCGGAACACTATATCATATAGCTGCCATAGAGACGCTCAGTCGAAAATCAAGTTTAAGTAAGAAAAAGTTTTTAGTTTTTAGAGATAGCCTAACCAAACTGATAGAATGAACATTTAAGTTCGTCTCATATATTCTGGCCAAATTTGGTTCAGATCGGACCACTATATCATATAGCTGCAATAGAGACGTTCAATCGAAAAGTAAGTGTTAGTATGAAAAATGTTTTGGTTTTTTGAGATATCTTAACCAAACTGATAGAATATGCATTTAGGTTGGTTTTGTACATTCTGACCAGATTTGGTTCAAATCGGTTCCATTTATCATATAGCTGCCACAGGAACAATTGGTCGAAAATCAACTTTTATAAAAGAGTACCTGGGCTCAGGGTATCCTACTGTCGAGCGTGCTCGACTGTAGCCGCATCTCATCGCGAGCGAAGCGAGCCGGGGGTAGGCGAGCGAAGCGAACAGGGGGCGGAGCCCCCTTGTTGTTCTTAAGTTTACTCAAAAGCGAAACTTATGGTTTCGCAATCGTCTCATAGCGGCCACTCAAATATGTAGCGCTTGCCTGCTATGCAACGACATCCGGCCAAAAGCTTATTCAGCAATTTTGGCCGGCATCGGGTTACGGTCAACAATCCGTAGAACGTTGACTTTGGTTAACTTGTATGTGTCTTTATACAGGCATAAATATAAATATAAAACGATATTTCTTTGCACTGCACAGCTGATATTGATGCGTCGATATGTTTGATGAACTATGTATATTTTTTTATATGTATTTATATGTATACATATCTTTGATTTGTTTAAACCACAATTTGGTATATTCACGAACACTGCTGCTGATGAGTTGAAGACGCAGACGCTGCTGCTTCAGTTGCATTAGCAACTACAACGAGGGGTGTATGAAGAGTTTGATGCCAATGACGATTGCGAAGAATTAAAAGAGCCAAGAGACGAAATGTTTGCATGCCAAGTGATGCTGAGGTCGAGCCGATATTGATAAACCAATTTATCCAGCTGATGCTGGTGTCCAAGCAAATCTGCCGGCTCTTGCAAGAGAGTCGGACTTACAAATTTCTTCGACTGCCAGTCGGACACTTAGAATATTCTAAGGCTTACTTGGCCAGTCGGTTTAAATTCTTTAAAGAGACTTTAATAATTCAGTTGCTCGTTTAGGCGTAAACCTACAACTTGCTATGGCGTCATCAAAGATTCTAGCTCGAACTTTCATGTAGTTCGCAAAACGTTCATGATAAGGACGAATTGGGTACAAATTGGGAGAACCTAGAGTTGCTCCAGATTCGACTTCTGTATTTGTAGCTTGAAGGCACAACTCATTATCATCGCTATGTACTTGAGCTGGCGAACCTACATATGAAGACTCCTCGCAATGTGTTACATTTTCTTTGGGGCCATTCGACTGTTCTCGCCGGATGGTCCCTTCCGATAGTTTTCCGCTCGTTTCATGCAGACTTCGCAATGCGGCTTATAAACGCACTTTGCTCCACACCCATAACAAAAAATGTTGCGATCATGCAAGCACATATCCCATGCATGCCCTTCCTGATCACAGTTCCAACAAGTGAACAAGTGGCTGCTGCACTAACCTATACTCATCCATAGGTACGGACAAACGAGAAACTAAGGTTATAATATCCTCGTAGAATGCGTCAAACAATTCGCCGTTTTGTTGCTTTCTAGCACGGATATCTTCAAGAATGCTGTCATCATCCTTATTATCATGATATTGGCTTTTGAGCTCTTCACAAAAAGCCTCCCAATCAACGACAGGATTTTCCATTCTGTATCGAATAAGAATGGCATGCAAGTTCTTACATAGAAGAGAAAAGTCATTCTGAAGACTGTCAGCTGTAAGAGCACGCACTCTATACAAGAACTCTTGCACAGTGGGCCCCTTAAGTGAACCATCAAACTTTACATTCCAACTTTGAATGATCTGGATCGCTTTATCTGGCCTAAGAACATAAGCGCTACGCTCTACTGTCCTAACAGCCTGATTATTATGATTAGGTGACGCCTGCGGAATTCTCTGCGTTGCAGAACTTTGCGTCTGCCTGTTTACGGACATTGCGGAAAACTTATCATCAATAAGTTGGCTCATTCTTGCAAAAATCATGTCATAATCGACTTGATTCTGCTCTGAGTTCCTACGAGAACCTGACGAAAAATGTTCTTGAGCTTTATAAACTCGTGTTGCTGACTGATTTTGAGACTTGCCTCCCCGACCTTTTCGTGACTTCTTCACGGCACTGTTAGCAGCACCTGCCGGATAATCGGCGCTTGCCCCATCATCATCATCTTGAGCAGCCCTTTCTTGGGACCTGCCCGGACGTGGCTTGCCTCCATACCGGGTATTATGTCCATGTACGTTCGAAACTGTTCCAGTAGCAACTGTGTTTGCCGGTGGCTGTCCGACCGGTATCAAATCGGTCTCATCACACTCAGCTTGGCATAAATAACACTCCTTCTTCGAGCGAAGATATTGCATAATACATGAAAAGTGCGAACGCACTTAGTTAAAACCGTTCTCTGCGATTTTTGCATTGGCTCTTTACAAATCGGACACTTGTCATTAGGCTCAATCAACGTTTCTCCCGCAGCGGAAGTATTAACGTTCTCATTACTACGCATGGTAAACATTTTGAAATTTAAGAAAAATATATCTATTCCACCAAATAAACCAAATTTAAATTTAAGATATTGTCATCAATAAATTATTTCCTATCCAGTAAGTCAGGGCAAATAGAGGAAAATAAATATGTAAATAATGCTATTAAAAAGGGAGTACTAAGTCGTTGATACAATACTTGCGCACTATATCTTCTTAGCCTCAGAAATTCGAAATATTGTGCTTGCTTATTACTAGTGACCCTTTACCCTTACCTAGTCGATGAATTGATCTTATGTCAAATCATACGCATTTCCAGGCTTGTTGTCAAAATCTCAACTAGTCATTAACTAACAGCACTTTCTTGCGAAGATAGACTGAAAATTTAAAGGGAATCGTTATCGGTCAAAATCCAGCTGTAAACCAACTAGAAACCGTTGACACTCGTGCTGAGGTAAATCAAAAGAAAAACATCTATATGATAATATTCCGTCAGACAAAGCCAATTGAACTAATTCGCGCTTATTTCAAGCGATAACAAAACTATCGAAAAAAAATACTTTCACAAATGTATCAAGCACGACTTTTTAGCTATAAAATCGATGTATTGGATGACCTTTGAAACCTTCAGCTAAAGTCATGTTCCTAATAGTCGATAATACGTAACAGACACACCCTTTGATTTATATTTGAAATCTACTTTATAATATAGAAAAGAAAATTTATCAAAATCTATAATGGAACGATCATAGTGGTCGATTTGCTTGAGAAATCCAAACTTCGCATTTCCAACTATGCATTCGATGCTCATAAAGTTCTGAATGATTTTTTTTTTGTTGTAGAAGAAAATTCGAATTACTTGAATTGTTGATCCGATAATATAAAAAAATATTTATAGCTGCAGTTGATGTTTTTTGAGAGATCTCAAATGTCAAAATTCCGGCAAGCTAAAATACCCATGTACCCTCGGAACATACACAAATCTGCAATCGAATCGAAAAAAGAATAGAGAAGGATCTCGAAGGAAAAGTGTAGAGCTGACTATGTTTCAGCCTGCCCCACGTTGGGCGCCAAAAATTTGTAATGACAGTAGTGTACTCTATTTCGGTCACGGTATTCGTCCGGGTGGACTCGCTGGCAGCAGCTAGCAAACAGCCTTTGGGGGAGTTCTTTGGACTCAGCGCCGCGACACCTACTGCATTTAATTATAATTAAAATATAATGTAGAAAATCATTAATTCAATTACAGCTCTATTTGCCCCTGCACTTTATTTGGCAATATAAATGTAAACAAATTAATTCAAATTGAGGAATACCTCTACCGTGTTATTTAACGTTTGCATAAATATGATCTATGTTAAAACTAACTAAACGAAAGTTGGTCACACTGCAGCGCCATCTTTAAATAATAATTGCGCACTTGCAATTAAAATTTATAATTTTAATTTAAATTGCCAGAAGGGCTTATCATAATTTCCAAAATTGTAAGTATTATCAAAATAAAGTGAAAAGTGATAGAAATGACTGAAACATGCAAATACCGACGAATGTTTTATTTACGTGTTCAACATATTATGGCATGCCGAAAAGTATGCAATGCAAAAATGTATGCATTTATAAACGTATGTATGTACGTCAAAATGTAAACAATGCCATTCAATCCAAATCTCAATTTAAAAATTCATAACTTTTTGTTGTTTGTTTTTGTTGTTGTTTGTTACTCACTCCGCTGTTAACTCTTACGATGATCGTTGGGCCCAATGATGACGTAGATAACTGAAGCTGTTTGAAAAGAATAAAATCACGGCATACATAGGTTTTTGAACACTCGAACATTCGATCGCATAATAATCAGCTTCTTCACTTTTCTCTTTTAATGCAAAGCTTGAACCCTAATAATATATGTGCATTATGTGTGTAAATATGCATATCAAAAATAACTTCACTCTATACAAGCGCCAGCAACATTAACAGGCTGTTAACAGCATATGTTAATATATACATATGCACACACATAGCACTTAACAATATTATGCAAATTAGAATATTATTATTTTATATGTTTTTCAGAGAAAAAAAAAAAAATTTTTATGGTGATGCCATATTTATATTTAATAAAGCAGTGCTTTATTAAACAAAACAAAACTGATAGTATAAGCACGTATGTATGTATGTGTCTTTATACAGGCATAAATATAAATATAAAACGATATTTCTTTGCACTGCACAGCTGATATTGATGCGTCGATATGTTTGATGAACTATGTATATTTTTTTATATGTATTTATATGTATACATATCTTTGATTTGTTTAAACCACAATTTGGTATATTCACGAACACTGCTGCTGATGAGTTGAAGACGCAGACGCTGCTGCTTCAGTTGCATTAGCAACTACAACGAGGGGTGTATGAAGAGTTTGATGCCAATGACGATTGCAAAGAATTAAAAGAGCCAAGAGACGAAATGTTTGTATGCCAAGTGGTGCTGAGGTCGAGCCGATTTAATAACCAATTTATCCAGCTGATGCTGGTGTCCAAGCAAATCTGCCGGCTCTTGCAAGAGAGTCGGACTTACAAATTTCTTCGACTGCCAGTCGGACACTTAGAATATTCTAAGGCTTACTTGGCCAGTCGGTTTAAATTCTTTAAAGAGAATTTAATAATTGGAATAAAAAAATTACAACACCATCACTGCACTCTAACATACCTTTAAATTTTCTGCTCACTAACACTCACTTTAATATATATATTAATATATATAATATATTATAAAAAAATATATTATATATTATATAACCTCTAAGGGCACGTTTAACGTTTTATAAAAAAAAATGCCACTGAGACGTCTTGACCGGTCGATTAGCCTTGATCATTTGACTGCTGAAACTAGCTTCGTTGCTATGCAAAGCTATGCTAAACCGCGCTTATCTATATCTATAGCGGCACCCTTCCCTTTACATAGCTGTAATCAATTGCTATCTATGCTTCCCGCTTGTTCGCTGCACTTGCAGTTGCTCTGTTTGTGTGTGTGAGCAAATGCACTCAAGAGAGTTTTACAGATAAATGCATACGAAAACATTAGGGGGGCTCCTGATAAAATAATATTATTGTTTATCTAGCTTAAATTGAAATTTTATGCTACCTATAATACAAGTGATTATGAAATTTTAGATTTCTGTGCAAAAATAGTTATGCAGCAGGAATTGTACATTACAGATTTTCATCGTTTTTCTTGACAATAATATACTTTTTATCCTTTATTGCCTCAATAGATTCATTCTTCAAATGTGAATATCTATCCGGTAGGTACAGAATGTAGTGATCAAGTTCGAGAGCAATTGAATTCCCAATCCTGATTTTCTTCCGTTGAGCCCTGAGAATGGGATAGGCTGTATCCATTGTCATCTTGGTTTTGGATAGTAGCGGTTTCTGTACTCGTCCGTTGAAGTCCTTGAGAACTTGAGCACAATTCTGCTCTTCCTCCAGATATACTTCCAGCTCGCTATCTCCGAAAAGGGGTTGATTCATGTTGAAGTCCTTGTTGAGCTGGTATTGTTGAATTTGATAGTGTTGCCTTGTTTGTCCTTGTTTAGTTGGTGTTGATGAAGCTGATCGTCTTGCCCGGCTGAAGTGATGACTTTGAGTGTGCTTTGAACAAATTTGAGCTCATCTTTTATAGCTCATCCATTGCACACACACACACATTATTTTGTATGTCTGTATTAGTGTGTATATATATGCATTCAATCACAAAACACTCTCACATTATTTTGAGATATAGGTGATTTAACAATCTATTAAACCCCATCTCAACCGTTTATTTGAATAACAGCAAAAATTTGAGACACAGGTGGCCACAGTTGTATGTATTAAAACGTTGCACTCTCTCATAGTTGTATTTGATTGCATTTCCCAAATACTTGATAACTTCTTTTGGTGGCTGTAGGTTCCCAAAACTGTCAAAGTACTTCACAAATTTTTCTTTTTATTATAAGCTACCCAATGCGTACCACTTGATGATGAATCACCTAGGTTTATGACTCCACATTCCCGACTATGAGGTGATTCTGGTAGTGAGTCTTTCATAAATACGCCTCGAAAATGCGGTATGTGTTTGCGAGCAAAATTTTCAATGTCTAAATTTGTTAACGCTCTTTTGGGTAGCCTACCTATTAGTTTTTTTGTTTCTTTACTCCAGATCCTTTTCTAAAGGGATTTAGGTATAATCCATAACCTTTACGATATGGTTTCGGTACATTCCATCACCCAAGGCAACTCCCTCCATTTTCATATTGTGTCGTTTACTCTCATCCAGCTGTTCCTTTGCCGCCTTTGTATTGTTTATTGCCTTTGCAATAGCTGCACTACCAGAGGCTAGACTACCTAACGCGCTTAGTGCAGTCAGAATTGGAACAAGTGGTAAAAAGCCTCCAACTTTAGGTACATTAATTATGCGAGGAACTCTTACATTTTTCTTACGACCCATTGATTTATATACTGCTTTACGTGCAATCTTAATTGCATTTATAATATCTAATGGTTTTTGCCTTTTCAATGTACGCTTAGCATCATTAACAACAGATGCTAAGCTCTTCATTTGCTTCTTTCCATGTCGCTTTACCCTCTTCTTCACCCCCATCCCAAATTTTTTCTTTGACTTCATGATGTTGGTTACAAAATATGCTGATGCCCTTTCGCCGAGACCACTGTCTTTCGCCTTCACTCGTTCCCAAGCTCTATTGAGCAGTACTGTGTCTTATGACGTTCACTCAAATCCTTGTGTTGTTCGTATGCAATATCATGTACTTTACAAGCCTCATCCAACGGATTTATACCACGATCGCCGCGCCTCAAACGTTTTTCTAGCTTTGTACCAGGGCCACAGAAATTATAGCCAAGAAGATGCGCCTCCACAGGTAACAGGTTAATTAATTTGTTGACAAGACCACTGTCCTGTTTACCGTTTAAACTATGACTGCCATGGTTATAAAAACGTTTCCCCATTTTATGCTTGTTTAATCATCAATTGTTTCTCATTGAATGAACACATTGCAATGAAGTATGCGCTTAATAAAGCAAAAACACAATATCTTTGTTAGAAACATTGATGGGGGCAATATTGTAAACAAGTTACCACCACGTCATAGTGACCTCTTACCCAACACAATAAGAGCACTTATTGTTCGTCCATCAAACTGTGGCAAGACCAACCTAATGTTTAGTCTAATTGAAAGTCCGAATGGGTTGAAATTTGAAAATATTTATGTGTTTTCAAAGAGTCTATACCAACCCAAGTATGAGTACTTGGAGAAGCTAATCAAACCAATTAAAGGTATGGGCTATCACACATTCTCACAGAACGAGAAAGTTTTACCACCCAACGAAGCCAAAAATAATTCTATTATGATTTTTGATGATGTTGCTTGTGAAAAACAAGATAATATTCAAACGTATTTCTATATGGGACGATACAAGAATATTGATTCGTTTTATTTGTGTCAAACTTATACACATATACCAAAGCATCTTATACGTGACAATGCAAACATGATTAATATGTTTAAACAAGACGATCTAAATATGCGACATATATATCGTGATCATATTAACACAGACATGAGTTATGATTCATTCGTGAAAATTTTGTAAAAAATGTTGGGACGAAAAATTCGGATTCTTGTTGATAAGTAAAGACGATGACATGGATAAAGGACGCTATAGAAAGGGCTTCGATCAGTTTATTATAATTTAAAAAGTTTTTTCAATATAAGATTGGGTGTGTGTGAATATTAACCACAGTTAAACATCTGATTTCTAAATGAGTAGATCATTAACATTATCGATAAATGGGAATACTTCCATTATAAACACAAACTATTTTCCCCCCATCGAATTGAATGGGCAATATGAGTGCGCATTGATTGACCTTTACATGTACAACTCAATCCCAAATGTTGATACAAACAACAATCTTTTCCACATTGGTAAACAAGTAATCACAATTCCTATCGGTTCCTATGAACTCGATGATATTGTCGAGTTTATTTATTCGAAGCTAAAAGGTACTGAGCTTGAGAATACAGTCACAATTAAAGGAAATAATAATACACTTCAAGTAGAGATCTTAACCAGCAAACAATCAATATACTTTAATAGGGACAGATCAATTGGTCAATTGTTTGGTTTTAATCAAAATGTGCTAAAGCCAAGTACTACTAAAACTTATCTTTCCGATCTGCCTATCAATATTTTTAAAATTAATACGATTCGCTTAGAATGCAACATTGTTAGCGCTTCATATGTGGATAACGTTGCAAATCATGTACTGCATGAGTTTGGCATCACTGTTCCCCCAGGCTATAAATTGAGTGTGACACCCCCCACAATCTCATTTATTTACCAGTCAGCTGTAGAGAAATAAGTACTCTAGCATTACGCATAACTGATCAGGACGGAGATTTGGTGAACTTACGTGGTGAAACCGCAACAATTCGTATACATTTACGAAAGATAGAATGATTATATACAATAAAAGGTCGGGTACATACCCAAAACCCCGCACTACTAATTGTAAAGCTTAAGGAAGAGGAACAAATTTGAAGAGGAGCACGCTCACACTACATAACAAATTGTACTTAAAATCATTGGGATTCAAGCTTCGAGTATAACAAGAACGAAAACAAAATGAATGAAATATTAAATGTGCGGGAAAAACCTTTCTCAGACGAAAGTATATCGAAGAAAGAATATCATACATACTAATCATATCAACAGACATTTAAACCAAATGATGAAATTCGAATTACAATTCAAAATCAAGACTTGTATGTACTCCCTCACGAGAGCTATCTTAGTTTTCAAGGAGTTGTTAAAAAAATTCTGGCAGATAGAACAACTACGACGGACGGTGTTGCTGCAGCATTTAAAAATAATTGTATGGCATACTTTTTGGATGAAATAAAATATGAAATAAATGGGTGTGAGGTCGATAGAACACTTTTTGTTGGTGTCACTTCAACGCTAATAAACTTTGTCTCACTGAATAATCTTGAGAGTCGATCGCTTTCACTTTCTGGATGGGGTGGGGGAAATGATGTTGCCTCTACTGGTCACTTTAACTTAAAACATTTATTGGGATTCGCTGAAGACTATAGAAAGGTTTTGGTAAACTGTAAACATGAACTCGTGTTGTTACTAACCAAAAATCTTGATGATGTGTATCACAGAGTAAAGAATAATAACACATATGAACTAGAAGTGACAAACATATCTTGGAAAATTCCCCATGTGACTCCCAGTGATGTTGCAAAAATAAAAATGTATTATATTATCAAAAGTGGTACTAATCTACCGCTAGCATTTCGTAGTTGGGACACATATGTAAACCCTAAGCTTATTCAAGGAACTCATCATGTTTGGAATGTAAAGTTAGCTGCTAATCGAGAACGTCCTCGGTTTGCAATAATCGGTTACATGCTAAAGGGTCAACTTATTACAAACCATTTATCAAACTTGAAAGTGTATTTGAATTCGGAAACCTATCCCTATGATGATTTGAATGTTTATTTTAGTAAGGATCGATATGCTCACTTGTATGAAATGTACACGAGATTTCAAACTAGTTACTACAACCGTGAATCACAAGCAGTATTAACACCAACAGATTTTAAAAACAAGTGGGAAAGGCTATAGTCGAGACCCCGACCATAGGATACCCGTTACTTATTTCAATACATTAGCGATTCAATCATAATGTCATAATTGCGTTGCCAGAATTACTTGAGAATTTGAAGCATTCTAATAAGGTTTAAAAATACAAAAACTATTGCATACTCTAGGGGGAACCTGTTGATTTAACAACTTAGACACGCAATAACTGCTGTTCTACTTGTCCGATCTTGTTGCGATTCAGTGGGATAATAGATAATAATAACAGATATCGGTTATTAATAAAAAATACGTATTATATAAAAAATTGTGGGTGAGGTGGTTTTTCGCGATTTGCGGGGGCGGAGGGGGGCGTGGCTTAAATTTGAAACAAACTTGATCTGCGTGAGGTATATGGAAATCTGTGTGACAAATTTGGTTATTCTATCTCTTATAGTCTCTGGGATCCTTGTGTTTATACAGACGGATGACCGGTTTTTCGCGAATTACGGGCGTGGAAGAAGGCGGGTCCAAAATTTGAAACAAACTTGACCTGCTCCAACGCATTTGTGATCTACGTGTGAAAGTTTGGTTACTCTATCTCTTATGGTCTCTGAGATCTAGGCGCTCACACAGACGGACAGACGGACAGACGGACGGACGGACAGACACACATGGCTATATCGACTCCGCTATTGATGCTGATCAAGAATATATATACTTTATGTGGTCGGAGATGCCTCCTTCTCCCTGTTACATACATTCCAACGAACACAATATACCCTTATACTTATTTTTTATAAGTAACGGGTATAATAAGGCGCCAATTGTTGTAATAAATTTATCATATCAAAATGAAATGGTGAAATCTGGTCCCATTGATGTGAGAATTTCAACGGAACTAAGACAAGCAAGCGATGCGGATACACAAGTGTATTGTCTACTTATACACGATCGTTTAGTCGAATACAACCCATTGAACGGTTTAGTACAACGAGTCATCTAACAAAATACATGCAAAATGGTTGAGGACATTGTTGCGATCGATGTTCAAGGATTTTTTGATAATCATAATCAGTTTGTTTTAAAGGAAATTGGGATAGTATTTCACAAAGAACCCACACTCGATAACCATTTCATTATACGAGCTCCATATAACTTTACTCAACTAAATAAAAAGTCACGAAAATTTGCTACATGGTTAACTAAAAATCATCACAAAATACACTGGAATGTGGGAATAAACTATTTCACTCAAACACGAAACTTTCTAAGGAAAATAACTGCAGGAAAAGAGATCTTATGTAAGGGCACTGAAAGGAAACGATTTCTGGAAATATTTTTAAGAGAACCACATCTGGTCGATGTTGAGGAGCTTGGATGTCCACAACGACAAACTTTCAAGGAAAACCGATTCCCGTTTTGTACAATACATCGTCGTGAAGGAGTTTGTGCATTAAATAATGCATACAACATTTTAAAATTTTATAATGATATAATGTCTTAAGAAGTCATCACATATATCATTTGCATTTTGAGTTTCAAGCTGAGAACAACTACTTTACTGGATAACTAATTTAAAATGGATAAAGAGAAGGATAATAACAACAACAACAACAACAGCTACAATTATCGAGATAATAACAACCATGGATCAATTCTTACTGAAATAAATACTTTTCTTAAACAATTTCGCAAGAAGATATTTAAACATCATTTGAAATTTCTTCTGGAATTAAGGGATATGTTCATGAATACTGGAGGTCAGGAACTGATTGCATCACAATATGGTCAACACTATTAATTTTGCGTATGGTCCAATGATGCTTGTGTGGCCGGTCCAGACACATGTTGCTGCTATCACTATGACGAAAAAATGGGGGAAACTAGAAAATTAATTTCTACATATGTTAACTTAAGTCAAAGAATGTAAAAAAATATCCAAATAAATGTTCAAGTAAAATCAAATCAAACACACACATACACACACGCACATATTTCGCTAAACAAGAATTGGAAGCAATAGAAATAATGAAAACATGTAACATATTAATTGAGAAGATGGGAGAAAATAAATAATGTCAAACCATATTATTCAAAATAAAAACAAGGGGGCTCCGCCCTCGCTTCGCTCGCGGTGAGGTGCGGCTACAGTCGTGCACGCTCGACAGTAAGATACCCTGAGCCCAGGTACTCTTTTATAAATGTTGATTTTCGACCAATAATTCCTATGGCAGCTATTTGATATATGGAACTGATTTGAACCAAATCTGGTCAGAATGTACAAAACAAACATAAATGCATATTCTATCAGTTTGGTTAAGATATGTCAAAAAACAAAAAACTTTTTCATACTAAAACTTGATTTTCGGCAGAGCGTCTGTATGACAGCTATATGATATAGTGGGCCTATTTAGACCAAACTTGGTCAGGATGTATAATACCACTCCAAATATATATCGTGTGAGATTGGTTGAGAAAATTAAAGAAGCTTTTCATACAAAAACTTCATTATCGATGTATCGTTCCTATGGCAGCTATATGATATAGTTGTCCGATCCAAAAATAAAAACAAACTTGATCTGCGTACGGTATCCAGGAACCTACATACCAAGTTTGAAGTCTCTAGCTCTTATGGTTTCTGAGATCGACGCGTTCAAACAGACGGACAGACAGACGGACAGACAGACGGACAGACGGACAGACAGACGGACATGGCTCAATCGACTCGACTGTTGATCCTGATCAAGAATATATATACTTTTGGGGGTCTGCCACGCCCCCTTCTGCCTGTTACATACATTCTGCCAAATGCATTATACCCTTTTTTGCCCATTTTCAATGGGCTCAGGGTATAACAATTAAAAACAAAATTAACGTTTCTTTTATTATTCTTCAACTTTTCTTATATTTTATCTTACAGCATAAATTGTTATTAATTAATTTTCAGAATTAAACGTTGAATGGAGCAATGGGGGGCAGGTCTACTGTCTATAGTGTTGGAAAATGTGTGTGAGTTATACTATCTATAGTGTTGGAAAAGGTGTGGGTTGAGCCTACCTGTTACGACAAGCTAAAAACCAATGAGAACAGGTTTCATGTCAAGGGTCACAAAATATCAAGATCAGCCAATGAGAACAGGTTTCATGTCAAGGGTCACAGAAACAAAATACCAAGATCAAAACCAACGAGAACAGGTTTCATGCCAAGGGTCACAGAAACAACATATCAATGTAAGCCAATGGGAGTAGGTTTCATTTCATAAGTCATCGAAACAAAATACCAAGATCATAAGCAACTAGAACAGGTTTCATGGAAACAGGTTTCATGTCATGGGTCACAGAACCAAAATTCCCATTCAATTATCATGCTGCAACATGCCCATACATTGCTTTGATTGACAGGGGACGTCCCGGCGCCGGCCCTGTGCCTGAACCTTGCCCAACACGTGCCCAACACGTGCCCACCACTTGCTTACTCATACCAACGCATGCCACCAATGTAAACAAAAGACATGCATTACAATATCATCTCCCTAATTATGAGCATCAAGAGGTGACCGATCCATCAAACTCACCTGTCACATACTCGCACACGATCACATTTTACAATAGCATCTCCCTAATTCGAACATCGCCAATGACAGATTAGTCAAACTCACCTGACACATACTCGCACACGATCACTTGATTTGAACACTTTTTCCCATTTTCCCCCTTTTTCCCACGATTCGACCCTCGGTTCCCCCTTTTTTCCCACACTTTTGACCACGATCCCCCCTCTTTCCCACACTTTTCATCGATCAATCAATCACTAATTATTTTAGCTGTCAAAATTTTTGACAGGTCTTTGATAGTGATTGATCGCCCCCACCCCCAATTTGTCCCAGAACCCGCATTTTTATACTACTCACGTCTGTACACCACGACCGCAAAACCGGAAAGAGAAAGACCTTTCATCTTTCATCTTACACGTCAGTTCGGTTCTCATGTGTGACACCGTCATTTAGACCTGTCAGTGAACACTTTCAACACTGTTTAAATGAACAACACTGTCGGGCCATGCTCGGTAGAGGCAATCCTTACCTCAGACCTTACTGTTAGTAGTAACTCTGGTATTTCAGTATAGAACAACTCTGTCTTTATTTTTGATACTTATCGGTTAACATTCAAAATTAATACTAAATATTACTATTATCTTCGACATATATTTTTTTTTTGGACTGACACGGATAATTATTTTTCGGACATTAGCTCTCTGATAACCTATTAACTTTTAATATTACTCTTAGACAATTATTCCGGCTTCACTTAGGATAGTTGTATTTTTATCTTCTTTGACAATTTCTATTTTAAATCGTTGGGATAGTTTTGAACCTAGTCTGGTATTTCGTTTAACGAATATTTCTTGCCCTGGCGTGTAGGTTGGTTTCTGGATTTATTATGAGTTTAAGTCCGTTTTTGGTTTTTCTATAAATATGTCAATGTTGTCTTGTCTACTTTTTTCGTATTGTTCGGGGTCTGTGGTAACGTTTGTACCAAAGAAAACTTCAAATGGTAATTTTTTTGTCACTGAGTGTACTGAAAAATTGTATTCATTAACTGCCCTATCCAATAATTCTTTAAATGTCATATGAATTTGTTTTGTTTTTAAACATCTCATAATTTTGGAGAGTGTGGAGTGAAATCTTTCCACATGACCATTCACGGAACTCTTCTATGGTGAAGCCCAAAAGACTTCTATTCCTAATTGGTCTTTTAGCATGAACAGAATGGTGGCTGAATTGAACGATTTTTAGTTATCCATAGCAACACATTTGGGTAAGCCGAAATAAAATAAAATGAATTTTGTTTTCTTCTGCGTTTCGGTAAGCTCTATTGTGTGTTTGTAAGATTTTCTCTTCTTGTTCTGTTTCATTTGTCAAATCTTTGACCTTTCGTTTTAATAGACATAAAGTACTCTGGGTATAGCCTTTGAATCTGTCCCAAAATGTCTTCTGTCGTATAGATCCCATTTACAATTGCAGGGTTTAAATGTTTTTTTAAGTAATTTCAGTAAGTCGTCATCGGTAAAATTTTATTAGTGTTGTTATATGTCGATGGAATGTGGGAAATGGTAGGACAAATTTGTAGTCTGTAGATTGTTCTTTGTGAATGAATAATTGGTTTTTGAATGCGTTTATCGGTACTTCAATACTGGGAATAAGATCATGGCATTACTGGCATTATGCTGGGTTGCTGTTACTGAATTAATTTCTATTTATACCCTGAGCCCATTGAAAATGGGCAAAAAAGGGTATAATGCATTTGGCAGAATGTATGTAACAGGCAGAAGGGGGCGTGGCAGACCCCCAAAAGTATATATATTCTTGATCAGGATCAACAGTCGAGTCGATTGAGCCATGTCCGTCTGTCTGTCCGTCTGTCTGTCCGTCTGTCTGTCCGTCTGTCTGTCCGTCTGTCTGTCAGTCTGTTTGAACGCGTCGATCTCAGAAACCATAAGAGCTAGAGACTTCAAACTTGGTATGTAGGTTCCTGGATACCGTACGCAGATCAAGTTTGTTTTTATTTTTGGATCGTACAACTATATCATATAGCTGCCATAGGAACGATACATCGATAATGAAGTTTTTGTATGAAAAGCTTCTTTAATTTTTGAGATATCTCAACCAATCTCACACGATATATATTTGGAGTGGTATTATACATCCTGACCAAATTTGGTCCAAATCGGCCCACTATATCATATAGCTGTCATACAGACGCTCTGCGAAAATCAAGTTTTAGTATGAAAAAGTTTTTTGTTTTTAGAGATTTCGTAACCAAACTGATAGAATATGTATCTGGGCTGGTATTATACATCCTGACCAAGTTTGGTCTAAATAGGCCCACTATATCATATAGCTGTCATACAGACGCTCTGCCGAAAATCAAGTTTTAGTATGAAAAAGTTTTTTGTTTTTTGACATATCTTAACCAAACTGATAGAATATGCATTTATGTTTGTTTTGTACATTCTGACCAGATTTGGTTCAAATCGGTTCCATATATCAAATAGCTGCCATAGGAATTATGGGTCGAAAATCAACATTTATAAAAGAGTACCTGGGCTCAGGGTATCTTACTGTCGAGCGTGCACGACTGTAGCCGCACCTCACCACGAGCGAAGCGAGCCGGGGGTAGGCGAACGAAGCGAGCAGGGGGCGGAGCCCCCTTGTTTAATTTGTGAAGTGCTTCTAATGCGTCGTTATTTTATTGGATTAGTTTTCTAGCTGAAGCCTCTTTGGACACGCGATAGTCTTCATCTCAATAAAGTCGTAAGAGGTTTAGCTATTTTGGCGTAGTCTCTTATATACCTTCTGTAGTATCCCGAGAGTCCGAGGAACGATCTTAATTTTTTCAATGTTCGTGGGGTAGGGTAGTTAGCAATGGCTTCTACTTTGTCTGGATTCGTTTCTATACCCATTATCTGAGATCACAAAACCCAAAAACTCTACTTTCCTTTCAAAGAACTCTCATTTATCCAAACTGTCATTTAATATTTGCTTTAATTAACGTTTCAAAGATCTTTTCAAATTTTTTTGTACGTGTTTCTTAGTCATTACTAAAAACAATAATGTCATCTATATAAATGTAACTAATTTTCCCAATGTGTTCTCTAAGTATATCGTCAAGTGTTCTCTGAAATATGGATGGGGCATTTTTCAATCCAAAAGGAAGTCATGTTTTTCATTGTTTACTGAAAAAGCTGTTTTTTCTATATCTTTTTCATTGAGAAGGTGAAATCCATTTTAGAGGTCTAAAACGGAAAAGAGCTTCCTACTTCCTAACTTTGCTAATAATCCATTAATGTCCGGAAGTGGGTATCTATCTGCTATTGTCACGCTATAGAGTTTTCTATAATCTATAACCATTCTATATTTTTTTACATTTGAAGCGTCCAATTTTTTTGGTACAATCCACACTGGTGAATTGTATGGAGATCGGGACGGACGTATTATTCCATTATCTAAAAAGCCATTACTGGCTTCCTTTAAGGACATTGGATATTGACACAATTTTTAATATACTGGGGTCTCTGTGTTTGTACGAATTTCTGCTTTTACGTTAGTGGTATAAGTCAATTTTTCATTTGGATCGGAGAATACGTTTTAAAATTGTTTTACAAAATGACTAAAATCTGTTTTCTGGCTTCTGAGGTGTTTGGATCTAGGAATTATTATGTTTACTGATTGAAATTTTTTCTCTTTTATAGGTATTTGGATTTTGTTGACGATGGTCATTGATTTGTTTGTAATATCTATTACAGCACCTAATTCTTTTAAGCTATCATTTCCCAATATTGCGTCTAAGGATTTAAGGGTAGGTAATAAGAAAAATTGTACAATGATGTTTGGGTCGTTGAATAGATTGGCTTTCTTATGGTGCGTAATTTGAATATTACCACCAACTGAGACTGCAGTAAACGGGTTTTCAATTAGTAAGGAAACTGTTACAAATTTTGGCTGAATGTAGTTTCTATTGGATCCTGTATCGGTTAAAATTTTTAATATTTTTCCACTCCTCAACTTGCACTCAAAATAAGCAGGGACTGAAAATAATGATTACACTAGGCAACAATTTTCAACTTTTTGTCTATTACACGAACCAAACCCACTTTTTTGGATAGATTTGGGGCTCCAAATGACGAAAAACATTTTTTTTTTTTTTTTTATGGTGAGATTTTTTTTTTAGAATTTTTTGAAATTTGTCTTTTTTTTTCATACTTTTTTTCAGAGGTGCGCCCAGTTTTTTCATCATTACTCGAGAACGCCGAAACCGATTTTCAAAAACGTTAATTTTCCTGAAAGCCATTGAATATATCTATAATTCATTAATACAAAGTTTTGGATTTAAACTTATAGTTTAAGAGATATCAATTTTTGAATTAAGAAAATGATGATTTTTTTTAAGCTTTTTTATTAGCTTTTTTTACTTTAAAATTCGAGGAAAAGTCGAAAAAAATTTATTACATTTTGTTTTTAATTTTATTTGCATAGCTGCATTAATTACGCGTCGTTTATAATATGGTATATCAAAATCTGTGGAGAGACGGCGATGTATTATTTTTTTTTGTCTAGGCATGTTTTTGTCGAATTTTATGACTTCCTTGTAGAGCGGCATGACATTTAGTAAGAAAAACTTTTTGGTTTCTTAAGATATCTTAACCAAACTCACAGATAGTGTATTTGGGACTGTCTCATACACCCTGACCAAATTTGGTCTAAATCGGATTACTATATCATATAGCTGCCATAGGAACGATCGTTAGAAATACAAGGGTTAGTATGAAAAAGTTTTTTGTTTTTTGAGATATATCATCCAATCTTGCTGGTTATGTATTTAGTAATGTGGTATGTATCCCTACCAAAATTGGTTCAAATCGGATCACTATTCAATATAGCTGCCATAGGAACGATCAGTCGAAAATTCACCTTTAGTATGAAAAACTTTTATATTTTCTAAGATATTTTAATCGAACTCACAAATTGTGTACTCTTTGTTGTCCTTTACATCTTTATTTATTTTGGTTCGAATCTGTCTACTATATCATACAGCTGCCATAGGACCGATCGGTCTAAAAACAAGTTTTAGTATAAAAAACTTTTGTGTTTTTTGAGATATCTTAACTAAACTGATAGAATATGCATATAAGTTGGTCTTTTACATCCTGACCAAAGTTGGTTCAAATCGGTCCACTATATCATATAGCTGTCATAGGACCGATCGGTAGAAAATCATGTTTTAGTATAAAAAACTTTTTTGTTTTTGGAGAAATCTCAATAAAACTCATAAATTGGGTATCTTTAATTGCCCATTACATCCTTACCAAATTTGGTAGAAATCGGACCACTATATCATATAGCTGCCATAGGAACAATCGATACGAACGGTCGATAAGCAACCTTTAGTATGAAAAACTTTTTTGTTTTTAAAGTTATCTGTACAAAACTTACAAGTTATAAGCCTTCTATTGCCTTATACAACCTGTCCAAATTTGGTTGGAATCGGATCACTATAACATATAGCTTCCATGGGACCGGTCAGTCGAAAATCTACCTTTGCGTAAAAATTGTTTTATTGTCAATATACTAATAACTTAGCCGTCCTTCCATAGATTTTAACGGTAAACATACGCAACGATTGGTAATTAATATAGCTATATATATATAAACAAATTTAATAGTTCAGATGACCATCTTAAATGCATATTCTGTCAGATTGGTTAAAATATCTCAAAAAACAAAAAACTTTTTAATACTAAACCTTGATTTTCGAACGATCGTTCCTATGACAGCTATATGATATAGTAGACCGATTTGACCCAAATGTGGTCAAAATGTGTAAAATAACAACAATTTGATATTGTGTGAGATTGGTGAAGATATCTTAAAAATCACAAAAAATTTTCATACTAAATGTCTTGCCGCTCTACAAGGAAGTCATCAAAGTCGACAAAAACATGCCTAGACACAAAAAAATATTATATCGCTGTCCCTCAACAGATTTTTATTGGACTTATCTTTAACGAAGGTCGGCAAAACCCTCGACTGAACCCTCCACGAGGGTGCCGACTGGTAATAACACTCCAATTGTTCCCTTAGGAACTGGTGTTAGCTAAGGCATTTGTCGAAGACATGTGTAATGGCTTCTTAATAGACTTAACGCATGCCTGAAGCTCCTGTCATGGTCTTGAGGTAACGAGGGCTGGACTAAGGTGTCATGCGACCCGTGCCGATAGTCAGCCTGGCTGGGGGCCCTTACCAAAAATAGCCCAGTCGTAAACGGAGCGGCCGGATACCTGGCGCCCTCCGGTCGTGATAGCCTTACCTGCATAGTGCGGATCTCTGTGCAGGCGGACCACCCTTTCTCCGCAACTCGTGGGACTCAAACATGAACACAATCAACAATAAAAACACAAACATAAATAACAACAAAAATATAAAAAATAAAAAAACCCAAAAAAATAAAAACAACAACGACGATGGAACCGCAGGTTCCTCGTCGTCGGCAGCGGCAGGGGCTTCAAAGCCTGGCCAAAGCCTACCGTTGACACCGGAGATGGTCACCATGCCAGCCGGTGGACCTTGCATAGCTGGTCCAAGCAAACCCGTATTCCACCCGGGCCTTGGGGTAGATGGAGTGATTTCACCATCTCCTGTCACCAAAGAGGCACAGCAGAGCACTAGTGCGGCAGTGCCACTTTCGGGTGCAGGTGCGATGGAGAAACCTCCAACAGCCAGCGTCGCAAGGAAATTCTCATATGCTGAGAAAAGAACTGCTGGCAACATCCTTCAGCGTCAAAACGCAGGAGCAGAGGCCAGTCCTTCAGCGGAGTGGCTGGAAAAGGTGGCATGGGCCAAGAGTGTGCTACCTGCTTACAGCGAGCAGGCACCCAGGGCGCAAGCAATGGCTCAGGCAAAGAGACAGCGGTCTCAAGAGACTCCTGGCCCATCCGCCAAGAAGTCAAGGGTTCAGGTGGGCAAATCCTTCGCCCAAATCGCCAAGGATCGGATCCTCATTGGAGTCGTTGACCGAGGTGATTCGGGCGGGAGGATTCCCAGGAACCAGTGGAAGTGGGTGGAGACGGCACTGGCCATCCGCTGCTTCGAGATGCTGGAGCAGGAACCTGGACCACCACCGGTCTGCAAAGATGTCGGGTGGTATCAGGGTAGCGTGAAGGTTATAGCTTGCGACGATGAGAGGTCTGCAGAGCTCTACAGAGCGGCAGTCTCCAATATCGGCGAGGTGTATCCTGGAGCCAAGCTGGAGGCAGTAAAGTGGAGCGACATTCCGGTCCGGCCCAGGGCCAGAATGTGGATTCCATCCTCCATCAAGGAGCCGGAGCGAATCGTTAAGATGCTCCAACGATGCAACCCGAGTCTCCCCACTCACGACTGGAAAGTTGTGAAAGTAGAGGAGATGAAGGGTCCAACGAACCAGGTCGTGCTGATTCTCAATAAAGAATCGCTCGCCCCAATTGAGGCCGCTGGTAACGAGCTGAACTTCGGCTTCAGCTCTGTTTCCATTCGGGTGTATAAGTCGGACACCGCGGCCGGTATAGATTCTCCCGACAAGCCAGTCGAGGAGGACATAACGGCAGAGCCAGAGGATCCGGAGCATAGCGACGCTGAACGCGGCTATATTTCCGATGCGTCCACCATAACGCGGGATCTGAAGGCAATGTGCCAACTGGGTGAAGGAGAGGCCACCTCGGATGTAGCGTCGGATGATGAGGACGCGAACGTGACAGTGGTGGAGGGACCATCTTCAGATGTCTGTAAAGATTCTGCAGATAAACCTCCACCACTGTAAAGCAGCCTCCGCTGCACTACTACTCCGTCTGGCTGGAGACGGAGCCGACATAGTCCTAGTCCAGGAACCCTGGTTGATTGGTGGTAAGGTTTCTGGACTAGGAACACCAGACTACAAGCTAGTAGTTGCTGAAACACAAGGTAAAACCCGTACCTGCATTCTGGCCAGAAAACATTTGAGTATTTTCTTGCTTCATAATTTCAGCAATGAGGATAACACGGCAGCAAGCCTGGAACTTCAGTCAGCTCCGATAAGGTTGCTGTCCTGTTACATGGCCTATGACCAACCGGGCCCTCCTCCAGAAGAAGTCACGAGAGGTCTAATAAAAGACTGCGAGACACGAGGTATCAACCTCATCATTGGATGCGATGCCAATGCACACCACACCCAGTGGGGCAGCACAGATACAAACACAAGGGGTGAGTCACTCCTAAACTACCTTCTCAACACTAACCTAGTTTTAGGCAACAAAGGTTGCGAACCTACTTTTATAATTAAGGGCAGGAAGGAGGTCATTGACCTTACCCTGGTATCTTATCCTATATATGATCTCATCAGAGACTGGAAAGTGGCAGACGATCACTCCTTCTCTGATCATAGGTACATTGAATTCTCCCTCAAATCGAGGCACTCTAAACCAGCCCCGTTTACCAACCCAAGAAAAACCAAATGGCCAATATTTACTGATATCCTTAAAAAGGCTATCCCAGAGATAGCACCAGAAGGAACTCACTCTACAGAGCGACTGAGCTACTTAATCAAAACCTTTACTGAGGCTTGCAACTCGGCTTTCAGGACAGCATGTCCCATTAGCAGACCCAAAAGGGTTAAGCAACCACCATGGTGGAACCCCAGCCTAAACGAACTCCGCAAGAGCTCGAGAAACCTCTTCAATCAAGCCAAGGCTGTTAACACAGAAGAAACTTGGCTAGACTATAAACACGCCCTATTAATATACAAAAAGGCGACTAGACAAGCCAAAAGAGATTCATGGAGAGACTTTTGTTCTGACATCGAATCAACACCGGATGCGGCCAGACTGAGGAAGATTTTATCGAAATCTGCCCCCACACTAGGGTACCTCAAAAAAGAGGATAACACCTGGACTACATCTAGCGAAGAATCGCTAGACGTACTCTTGAAAAAGCACTTTCCGGGCTGCAAAGCAACCAATCAAGGTAGACACCAAACCCCTACTGAGGTGCCAATCAGCCCCTCTCTTCTAAGCAGACGCAATATAGCCTGGGCTATAAACAGCTTTAAACCGTACAAGTCACCTGGACCAGACGGCATTTTTCCTGCCCAATTACAACAAGCAGGGAACACTGCCATAAACTGGCTGCAATCTATCTTCACAGAAGTCCTAAAAACTGGTCATATCCCTGATACATGGCGAGTCTCAAAAATAGTTTTCATACCAAAAGCTGGGAAATCATCCCATACGACAGCAAAGGACTTCAGACCAATCAGCCTGTCGTCATTTATGCTCAAAACCTTCGAGCGACTCCTGGCTCTTCACCTAAGAGCAACCATTCCCCCCCATCTCATATCCTCAATTCTCAACACGCATATCGGAAAGGCAAATCGACGGAAACAGCTTTGCACTCCGTAGTCGCCACTATAGAAAAATCCCTTTCGCTCACTGAATACTCCCTCATAGCCTTCCTAGACATCGAGGGGGCTTTTAACAACGTCGTCCCGGAAGCTATCACTGGAGCACTGACAAACTTGGGGATTGAAAGCCGGCTAGTGGGACTCATCGACCAATTGCTCACAAGCAGGGTCGTAACGTCCACACTTGGCTCTTCAACACTCACCAGGTTTGTCAGTAGGGGAACACCTCAAGGAGGGGTTCTATCTCCTCTCTTATGGAACCTAGCAGTCAACAGGCTGCTATGCGACATAGAGGGTGGAGGCTGCCAGGTTGTTGCCTACGCGGATGACGTTGCACTTATTTTCAGTCAAGTTACAAAAACTGGTCACCTGGGCCGATGAGTGTGGCCTGGGAGTAAACCCAGCCAAAACGGAACTTGTACTTTTCTCTAGAAAATACAAAATCCCAACTCTAATACCCCCAAAAATAAAAGACTCCGTCCTCTCCTTCAGCGAAAGCGCCAGATACTTGGGTTTAATTCTGGACAGGAAGTTGGACTGGAAAATTAATACGCAAGATAGATGTAGAAAGGCAACAGTTGCACTCTACACTTGCAGGAAAGCGATCGGCCTAAAATGGGGCATGTCGCCATATATCGTCCACTGGCTATACATAGCTATAGTCAGACCGATACTACTATATGGTATAGCAATATGGTGGCCTGCCTTAACAAAGCAGTCCATAAACAAACAGCTCAACAAAATTCAAAGGATGGCCGAAATCTGCATCACAGGTGCTCTCAACACAACACCTGGCGAAGCTCTAGACGCCATTCTTAACATACAACCAATCAGGCAAGTTAGCAAAAATATTGCCACCATGACAGCAATTCGACTGAGAGACTCTAACTCTTGGACAGAATGCTCAACAGGGCACTCCTCTATCCTTAAGGATAACCAAATAGTTCCTTCTAGAACGGACTACTGTATGCCAATTGAGCATATTGAAACTCCCTTTCAAAAAACCATTCCGCACAGGGAGGAATGGTCATCAAATACCCCAGGACAAAATGGGGCCATATCCTTCTACACAGATGGTTCAAAGTTGAACAATCAAGTGGGTGGAGGGGTATACTCTCAGGATCTAAATATACAGGTCTCTTTTAGGCTACCTGACCATTGTAGCGTCTTTCAAGCCGAAATCCTGGCTATAAATGAAGCCTTAAAACTCCTAAGGGAATCCCAAGTCAATTCGGGCCGTATTAACATATACAGTGACAGCCAAGCAGCTATCAAGTCCATAGAATCGACCACAACTAATTCCACCTCAGTTTCGAACTGCCGCAAATCTCTACATGAGATGGCTGAGCATTTCGACATTTCCCTAATATGGGTACCAGGGCATCAGGACATTACAGGAAACTGTAAAGCTGATGAACTAGCCAGGAATGGTACAACAGTACACCTCCTTCCTGACAAGGAGGATACGCGTATGCCACTGGCGACCTGTAAGCTACTACTTCTAGCTCAATCCATAACAGTTAGTGAAAACCGATGGCGAAACACGCACCATTGTCGTGTCGCGAGGCAGACCTGGCCTCACCTGAATAAGGCTCGCTCTAGTATTCTATGTAAACTAAGCAGAACAGATTGTTCTGCAGTAGTAAGAGCACTGACAGGACATTGGCTGGTAGGTATCCACGCCACAAGGCTGAATGCCCCATACAATGACTTCTGCAGGAGCTGTAGAGACGAAGAAGAAATTGAATCACCCGAACATTTCTTCTGCTCCTGTCCCGCATTGAGTAATAGAAGACTCCACACCCTGGGAAAACCTTTTCTCTCCACTTTAGGTGAACTTGCCTCAGTTACACCGCGCAAAATTGCTAAATTTATTCAGCTATCAAACTGGACGCCATACTGATTGACATGTCACCACAAAGGTAGAAAGGATATCTAGATCCGCGGTACCACAATGGGCCCAACTGTGGCCTAAGTGAGTCGTTGAATCGACAGCCGCCCTAACCTAACCTTACCTATCTTTAACGACGCGTAATTAATGGAGCTATGCAAATAAAATTATAGACAAAATGTAATAAATTTTTTTCGACTTTTCCTCGAATTTTAAAGTAAAAAAAGCTAAAAAAAAAGCTTTAAAAAAATCATCATTTTCTTAATTCAAAAATTGATATCTCTTAAACTATAAGTTTAAATCCAATACTTTGTATTAATGAATTATAGATATATTCATTGACTTTCAGAAATAGTAAAGCTTTTGAAAATCGGTTTAGTCATTCTCGAGTAATGATGACATAAGTCGGCGCACCTCTGAAAAAAAGTACGAAAAAAAAGCCAGATTTTTAAAAAATTCTAAAAAAAAAAATTTCACCATAGAAAAAAAAAAAAAAATGTTTTTCGTCGTTTTTGGCCCCAAATCTATCCAAAAAAGTGGGTTTGGTTCGTGTAATTTTTTGGCTGTCGCCTAGTGTTATTGTTCAAAATAGCATCATAAAAAATCAACCATAAGGAGAATTTCAATTTTTGTTTTGAATGTACCAAAATTTTTGATATTTCAATATCTCTGCAAACATCGAATAAACTATAATTTGATTAATAAAAGAAAAAAATCAATATTAATGTTTATTGAAAGACTTGATTTTATAAATCACATTTAATAATTATTTGTGATTAAAAAAACTTCATATAATTATTATTTTTGATTTTTATTTTAATAATCTTTTATAAGAGTCTTTGAAATTTTTTTGAATAAAAGTCTTCAAAGACTTTGAAGACTTTAATTTTATTTTTCAAAGTCTTTGAAGACTTATATTTTGATAAATAAAATAAAAACTTTTGAATAAAAGTCTTTGGCAATATCTCCGCTTATACTCAAGATAAAAATTTCAAAATTACAAACACCAGTAAAACCTACGACTTTTAATTCAATTTATCCTCTACCACAGCGGGGTCAATTCTTATTTTTGTTGTTGCAAGAATCTTAATCCCTAAAAAAGTCATTTCAAAGTGGGATATTGGCGGTAGATGGTGTAAGTTAGTTATCTGCACCATTTAAGTCACAAAGCAATTAGCTAATTAATTTACTAAGGTTTGTTGTAAAATATGGTCATTTTGTTATATTTTTATTTAATTGTAAAAACAATATTTTTTGTACCGACTCTTCTGATAAGTTGCACCTGTTGTCGGTTAGCACCAAACGAAGTGCAGAAAATGCACGCTCAACGCTCACTTGAGTTGCATTCACGCTTTGAATAACCTGAGCCAATTGAAACAGGTTCGGAAACTTATAATGTTTTTCTTCCCAGTATTCCATCAAATCCTCCTCAATGCAAAGTGGCTTAGGATCGTAGCATGTAATTTCAGAGAATGTAGTGTTAGGATCGTCATCGGCTGCGGATTCCGCATCGTCTATTTCGATTGCGTTCAAAAATGCATTTAAGTGTGAGCATGAGCCCTTACTGCCTTCTTGCTGTGCGCAACTGAGAGTAGACGATCCACTAGCAGGAAGCTCGTCAGAAGTATTATAAAATTGAAAATCAATGAACTTTGTATATATTACGAAATAGCCGTTTTAAATAATTTTTCGCTGTTGCTAGCTGACTTGGGGTTTTCAGCGTTCTACGAAGTCTCGGATCAAGGTATACTGCGGAAACCAATATTTCGTTGTCCAACAATGACTTTTCTCGTTTGTCTAGGCATTTACTCAACAAATCACTAGTTTCAGAGCCTTTCGCCTTTATTGAAAGCTTCATTTCCAACCAGATTTTATAGAAGTCTGCGAAATACAGTTGCTCTGCCTGTAGTTTCAGCGTAGTGCAATTGACAGATTCCAGGGCGTTTACCACAGACTCTATCTGCTTCCAATCGGTTTCCGACAAATTTTTTGACTCGAAAAAATCTTCACAAACATCCTTTAAGTCTATTAATTTGTTTAACATGTTGTATGTTGAGTTCCAACGACCGATAGACCGATTTTTGCTGATTAAAATATATCTGCAATAAACAAATTGATTAAGCATATCTGATAGAAGAGTTCAGAGAATATAATTGCAAGTATAAGATAAACTTACCTATTAGAAGGGCACCTTAATGTTTTTGCTAAAGATCTGGCATTATTTATTGCAGACTGGCAACTAATAGATTTTAAACTAGGGGGCTCCGCCCCCTGCTCGCTTCGCTCGCGGTGCTACAGTCGAGCCTACTCGACTGTCGGAGACCCCGTACTTACTATTCAAAAACAGCCACTTTTAAAAATTAAATAATATTTAAAATAAACTTAAATTCTTATATATAAACCTACATAAATTTGTCACCGCTCGAATTAGCTTCCGATAGTAAAAATTTTATCGGTACCCAGGGAACACCACGAGGAGGCCATTACACTTGTAATGGGGTCCATTTATCCAAAAGAAACTTTTGGGGACCTCCGAGTCGACTTGAATTGCGTAAAGCAACCCCAAAGTTCCCCAAAAATGGTTAATATCTGCTATATACGCAGATAAAAGTATATACATATATGTATCTATATATATGTACATATAGAAATAATAATAAAATAGTAATAATAATAAAATAATAAAAAAAACTGGAAATAATACAAAAAAATAAAAAATATATATTCATATACCTTAAATATTAAATATTATGAATAAATATATTCATATATACCTTAAATATTAAATATTATAAATATATATATTCATATATTCCTTAAATAATATAAAAATTATAAAAATAATGAACGGCTATAATCTATCATCTAAACCTCAATGCAAGCTCTGGGTATTATGAAACAATGCATTAATTGTATTGCTGTCGAAAAGACAGTTATAGTGGGTACTCAATAATTTGGTGCTCCGCAGACTTTGAAGCTCTTGCTCTACTGGTGAGTGGGGGCTCGATTTTGGGGAAATGAATCCTCCAACAATGAAAAGGCCTGCAGCACTAGTGGCTCTACTGCAAGCTACATAAAGGGCCTCACGGATCATCCTGGAAGTTGTATGAACTACCACTTTACTGTATGTTCCTCCTTGGCTTTTATGAATAGTTATACCTTCTGAAGGAATAACTGGCCCTTGGGCACTTGGCCCGAGCGTCAATTCCTACACTTTCATCTATGAATTGTACCCAAAGAACTTGAGGAGTATTGGATGAATTAAAACTTATATCCATAAGAATTCCGGAGGCTCCATTTACTAAACCATCTGTCGTATCTATGTTGACCGTAATCATATACTTGGCAGTGGTTCTCAATATAAGAGACGTACATTTTCACTTCTGTGGTAAGATGTGAAGCCTTTATAAAATCAAGAGCAGTGGAAATGTGTTGAGCAGTTGGAATAGAATTTAATTTTGCCGCGTTAAAAACAGAAGTATTCTGATTCCTATAAAACAAATGAATTGCATCATTTGGTAACTGACCTTCTTCGCAAGTTCGGGATCTTAACAAAGAAATGTCATCAGACGACATATGACCGGATGCCATGTTATTTAATGCTATTGCAAAAGCTTGGTCATCTCGCTGTCGCATTATCTCTGTGAGTTCAAAAAACCTAAAAGAGTTCCACAGATACGACCCATATATTGCACTGTATGGGTCATGCAACGCTGTATTGGGCTTGAATATCCAGCGATCTCCAACAGGACTTAGCTGTCTATGTGTATATGTGTTATGAAATGATGTACAGATGTATAAATACTCAAAGGTTTATACTTATGAAAATAATATATATGTGTGGGTGTATTGAACGTTCAATTACTCGTGCAATTAGATGCTCGAAAACCGTAACCGAATGTCAACAGCCGTGCACAATACAAAGATAAATTGATAAAATAATCTTATTAATTAATAATAAGAAAATTAAAATATTTAGTTATTTATTTATTACTTATACATGCATAAATACTTACAAACACACACAGGTGCACAAAGCAAGGCCGACAAATGGATACGCCAATGCTATGTGTATATGTGTTATGAAATTATGTACATACATATGTATAAATATTCAAACGTTTATATGAAATATTTGTTATTACATATATACATACATACATATAAATAAACAGGTGCACAAAGCAATGCATTAAAATATTCACGCAAATGCTACGTACATATGTTATATTAAATTATGTACGTAAGTAGATATATCTATTAATTTATACAAATATTTGTTATTACTATTGTTGGTTATCACTGCGAACGGCAGTTCGCTCTAGTGACGAAAGCAGCAAGAAGGGTGCGAAAGGCGACTAGCAATATATACAGCTAATTTGGAAAATTTGTTACGACTGTCCGATCAGATCGAGTTATATACCGATCGAAAGGTTTAGACCTAACTTACAAAATGGCGTACTAGCTTTTTGCTAGCACACCTGGTTCATGAGATAAGGGGGTGTAAGTGGGAGGGAAAAAATTTAAATAATTGCAGCTAATGGGGTCGTTGGGGCTTTTTGTTAAAATATTTTATAAAAATTCTTATCAAAAATACGCGTCGATTGATACCCCGATCACCCAAAATGAGATGAAAAGTCAGTTTGTTTGTCGGTTCGTTTGTGCGTATCAAAGCGCTAAAAAAGTTTAGATGTTATGATAAGGATTTGTTTCTTTTCAAAAATATAGAAATGTTTGTTCTACGACTTTTTGAATTTCCCGCTAGTTTAGCGGGAAAACGCTATTTCCCGCTAAAATTCAAATAGTTTGCAAACCATAGAAGCTACAGATATGTCCTATATATCATTGGAAAGGTTAGTTTGGGGGCGTACCTTCAAACTTTTTTTCTAAAGTACTCAGGTAACACTTTACAGGTAAAATAAGGTTATTTAGCTTATATTTTGGGCGATTTCTGACAAAACGGCTCTAACGATTTTTATTAAATTTATGTATGTTTTAGTACTGCGTTTTTTGGTATATAACACATAAATTTTGGTTGAGGGGTTTGGAAGATATTGCCTGTTAACTGAATATATATATTTTTCCATCGGTCGAAAATCACGTTTTAGTTCGAAAATCACGTTTTAGTACTAAAAACTTTTTGGTTTTATGAGATATCTCAACCAAACTGATAAAATACGCATTTTACATTGTTTTATATATCCTGACCAAAGTTGGTTCAAATCGGACCACTATATCATATAGCTGTCATAGGACCGATCGGATCAAAATTAGGTTTTAGTATGAAAAACTTTTTTGTTTTACGAGATATTTTAACCAAATTGATAAAATATGCATTTAAGTTAGTTTTATACATCCTGACCGAAATTGGTAACCAGTAATCAAACCACTATATCATATAGCTAGCATAGGACCGATCGGGCGAAAAGTCTTAGTATGAAAAGTAGACAGTAGTAACGCGAGCGAAGCAAACAGGGGCGGAGTCTCTTAGCTATATTTTTTACTATCTCCCTTATTACTATTAATGATAAAGTTAAAATGTCAAAAGCAACAGCAATTGCAAAAATTTCTGCACTGTGCTCAAAAAGGGCGAGCTTCTTTGTACATAAAAACAAGGGGGCTCCGCCCCCTGCTCGCTTCGCTCGCCTACCCCCGGCTCGCTTCGCTCGCGGTGAGGTGCGGCTACAGTCGTGCACGCTCGACAGTAAGATACCCTGAGCCCAGGTACTCTTTTATAAATGTTGATTTTCGACCAATAATTCCTATGGCAGCTATTTGATATATGGAACCGATTTGAACCAAATCTGGTCAGAATGTACAAAACAAACATAAATTCATATTCTATCAGTTTGGTTAAGATATGTCAAAAAACAAAAAACTTTTTCATACTAAAACTTGATTTTCGGCAGAGCGTCTGTATGACAGCTATATGATATAGTGGGCCTATTTAGACCAAACTTGGTCAGGATGTATAATACCAGCCCAGATACATATTCTATCAGTTTGGTTACGAAATCTCTAAAAACAAAAAACTTTTTCATACTAAAACTTGATTTTCGCAGAGCGTCTGTATGACAGCTATATGATATAGTGGGCCGATTTGGACCAAATTTGGTCAGGATGTATAATACCACTCCACACTTGAGATATCTCAAAAATTAAAGAAGCTTTTCATACAAAAACTTTATTATCGATGTATCGTTCCTATGGCAGCTATATGATATAGTTGTACGATCCAAAAATAAAAACAAACTTGATCTGCGTACGGTATCCAGGAACCTACATACCAAGTTTGAAGTCTCTAGCTCTTATGGTTTCTGAGATCGACGCGTTCAAACAGACGGACAGACAGACGGACAGACAGACGGACATGGCTCAATCGACTCGACTGTTGATCCTGATCAAGAATATATATACTTTTGGGGGTCTGCCACGCCCCCTTCTGCCTGTTACATACATTCTGCCAAATGCATTATACCCTTTTTTGCCCATTTTCAATGGGCTCAGGGTATAATTACTTTTTGCACAGTGCCAAATACCAATTTTCGTGTTTTTTTTTTTTTTTTTAAATAATTTTTATTTTTATTTAAAGTTTTTATAATAAACTGAATTTTGCTCGTCACACAATTGAATATCAGAAATTTTGGAGCTAAAAATTGCTTTCGTCACTAGACTTTTACCTCGTGTAGAAGTTTTTTTTGTGGTATCATATAACGCCCATAGGAAAAATCGGTCGAAAATCAAGTTTTAGTATGAAAAAATTGTATGTTTTATGAGATATCTCAACAAAACTTATGGAATATGTTATTAAGTTAGTCTTACATATTCTGACAGAAGTTGGTTTAAATCGGTGTAATATATCATATAGCTGTCATTAAAAAAAGTAGTCGGAAATGTATTACAACGCTATGCAACAGCATCTAGCGAGCAAAATATTCTTAAATTATTGCTTTAATTGGTAGCGTTGTGTAACCGATCGTCGACGCGGGCATGCCAGTGACGGCGGCCGTTACAATCGAACTTAAAACTATCGTATCAGCGCTAATTCAGCAAAAAATGTGAGTCGGTCACTTAGAGGCCGCCTCACGTTTAAAATAATTTTTCGCTGTTGCTAGCTGACTTGGGGTTTTCAGCGTTCTACGAAGTCTCGAAACAAGGTATTCTGCGGAAGCCAATATTTCGTTGTCCAACAATGACTTTTCTGTTTTGCCTAGGCATTTTGCCGACAAATCACTAGTTTCAGAGCCTTTCGCCTTTATTGAAAGCTTCATTTCCAACCAGATTTTATAGAAAATCTGCGAAATACAGTTGCTCTGCCTGTAGATTCAGCGTAGTGCAATTGACAGATTTCAGGGCTGTAACCACAGACTCTATCTGCTTCCAATCGGTTTCCGACAAATTTTTTGACTCGAAAAAATCTTCACAAACATCCTTTAAGTCTATTAATTTGTTTAACATGTTGTATGTTGAGTTCCAACGACCGATAGACCGATTTTTGCTGATTAAAATATATCTGCAATAAACAAATTGATTAAGCATATCTTATAGAAGAGTTCAGAGAATATAATTGCAAGTATAAGATAAACTTACCTATTAGAAAGGCACCTTAATGTTTTTGCTAAAGATCTGGCATTATTTATTGCAGACTGGCTACTAATAGATTTTAAACTAGGGGGCTCCGCCCCCTGCTCGCTTCGCTCGCGGTGCTACAGTCGAGCCTACTCGACTGTCGGAGACCCCGTACTTACTATTCAAAAACAGCCACTTTTAAAAATTAAATAATATTTAAAATAAACTTAAATTCTTATATATAAACCTACATAAATTTGTCACCGCTCGAATTAGCTTCCGATAGTAAAAATTTTATCGGTACCCAGGGAACACCACGAGGAGGCCATTGCACTTGTAATGGGGTCCATTTATCCAAAAGAAACTTTTGGGGACCTCCGAGTCGACTTGAATTGCGTAAAGCAACCCCAAAGTTCCCCAAAAATGGTTAATATCTGCTATATACGCAGATAAAAGTATATACATATATGTATCTATATATATGTACATATAGAAATAATAATAAAATAGTAATAATAATAAAATAATAAAAAAAACTGGAAATAATACAAAAAAATAAAAAATATATATTCATATACCTTAAATATTAAATATTATGAATAAATATATTCATATATACCTTAAATATTAAATATTATAAATATATATATTCATATATTCCTTAAATAATATAAAAATTATAAAAATAATGAACGGCTATAATCTATCATCTAAACCTCACTATTTTGGACACTAACTAAAAGTCCACTATGGTGACTATATATAGTCTCAAAGGTGCGTGCGTTGGTCTTGCTATCAGAAATATTTTTCATCGCCCAATCAATATGTGTATCGACGTTGGTTGTTGACGTATTTAAATCTAAGAGGGACTCATATCCTAATCTACATAAAAATTCATAAACTCTATCACTAGAACCTCTGAGAGAGCGTAAACACAGATTAAAATCGCCTAAAACTATGGAATTGCTATCCTATCTGCTTCCAATAGGTTCCCGACAAATTTTTTGACTCGAAAAAATCTTCACAAACATCCTTTAAGTCTATTAATTTGTTTAACAAGTTGTATGTTAAGTTCTAACGAGTTTGTACGTCAATTACTGGTATAGA
>CATOAP020000101.1:34620-92927 GCA_951394115.2 Drosophila phalerata
TCCTTGTAGAGCGGCATGACCTTTAGTATGAAAATTTTTTGTGATTTTTAAGATATCTTCACCAATCTTACAGTGTACTATATCATATAGCTGCCATAGGAACGATCAGTCGAAAATTCACCTTTAGTATGAAAAACTTTTTTATTTTCTAAGATATTTTAATCGATCTCACAAATTGTGTACTCTATGTTGTCCTTTACATCTTTATTAATTTTGGTTCGAATCTGTCTTATATATCATACAGCTGCCATAGGACCGATCGGTCTAAAAACAAGTTTTGGTATGAAAAACTTTTGTGTTTATTGAGATATTTTAACGAAACTGATAGAATATGCATATAAGTTGGTCTTATGCATCCTGACCAAAGTTGGTTCAAATCGGTCTACTATATCATATAGCTGTCATAGGACCGATCGGTAGAAAATCATGTTTTAGTATAAAAAACTTTTTTTTTTGGAGAAATCTCAATAAAACTCATAAATTGGGTATCTTTAGTTGCCCATTACATCTTTACCAAATTTGGTAGAAATCGGACGACTATATCATATAGCTGCCATAGGAACAATCGATACGAACGGTCGATAAGCAACCTTTAGTATGAAAAACTATTTTGTTTTTTTAGTTATCTGTACCAAACTTACAAGTTATAAGCCTTCTATTGCCTTATACAACCTGTCCAAATTTGGTTGGAATCGGATCACTATAACATATAGCTTCCATGGGACCGATCAGTCGAAAATCTACCTTTGCGTAAAAATTGTTTCATTGTTAATATACTAATAACTTAGCCGTCCTTCCATAGATTTTAACGGTAAGCATATGTAACGATTGGTAATTAATATAGCTATATATATTTAAACAAATTTAATAGTTTAGCTGACCATCTTAAATGCATATTCTGTCAGATTGGTTAAAATAGACCGATTTGAACCAACTTTGGTCAAAATGTGTAAAATAATAACAAATTGATATTGTGTAAGATTGGTTAAGATATCTTAAAAATCACAAAAAATTTTGGTAATACTTTACTTTAGCGGCCTGTCCTCAGAATTAAGCGAAAAAAATACCCTCCATGGACCGCGATTTTCTAAGAATTTACGTGAAGAAATTAATTGGCGGTCGGCCATGGTTCTCCTGTAATTTAATTTCAAAGTGGCGTGTTTTGCTATAAAAAACCTAGTAGGCTTTTCAATATTTTCCCATAAAATTTTAAGTAGGCTATTCAAATTTTGACGTACCAAAAGTGTTTTGCTATACAAAAAACAAGTTGGCTTTTCAATATTTTCCAATAAAACTGAGGTAGGCCTTAAAATTTTTGACAAAATTGCAGATATTCATTTAATGCATTAGACGTCGAGTCCCCAATGAACCTCCCGGCAGGGCACACACCCGTTGCATCCGGGCCAGGTCCGACCGGTACCAGGAGGCGACCGTGGAGGGACGTAGGGGCAACGCCCTTTATTGTCCCGACCACGACACCCCTGGCGCCATGTCAGATTGAGCTCTGGACCGGATGCCTCCGAGTGCTGGCCAAGATCCGGCAGGGTGGTAGGACTATCACGGGAGACGTAGGGGCAATGCCCTTTATAATCTCGCCATGATGCCGCGACCACCCTGCCCGATCCCGGCCAGGTCGTGCTCCATTGTTCTGCCACCTGAAATCCCCTAAACGCAAGAATAGAAAATATTTGCACGCATTGTTATAAATTTTATTCTTTCTAGAAAAGTAAGGCAGGGGAATCGCAGCGCATGGGGATTTTTCTTTTGGTGCTCCCGATGCGAAAAGGCCAGGTTGACTACGAATTTACAAACGCTTACCGCAGATCAAATTACTTAAATTTTCTCCCTCGTGGCAGCACCAGCCACTGTGCCTCTCCTGATACCGTCTCTACAAACACACGCACCGGGTGGTTGTGGTGCGGTGGTGGTTCCTGTTGCTGTCGGTGTAGCGGCAGCGGCGGCTGACACCAAGCAAACACACCCGCACTTACGTGCCGAGACGGCGTGCTGTTTTTGGCGGACAACGGCGTCTCTCCCAAAACGCACAGCCACTCACACACACTTGCACTTGCACTTTCTTGTCCCTCGCCGCAGTCGTTGTTGCCCTTGTCACCGCACACTTGTACGTTGTTTTCCCTCGTTGACCCTGTTGTTTTCACTGCCACCGCACACTTGTACGTTGTTTTCCCTCGTTGTCGCTGTTCGCTGTCTCCTTCATGCACTTGCACCACTTGTCGGTTTTGTTTTCACTGTCACTTTGTAATTTTCAGAACGATGCGTCTGCACTTGGCGAGTCCGCCAGAAAAGTGACGCTCCCGCCGCATGATGGCCGCCGATCGCCGATATCAACCCTCCTGGTATCGATAATGCTATGCAAGGTTGCCACCCTTGCAAAATGAGCGAAATGTGGATCATCGTCCTAAAGGTGGACGATGACCTAAAGATCGCAATGAACTATCGGCTCCATGCCGAATGACTAGTTCTCGATTATAGTTCGTTTCCTACGAACTATTGGCTCCGTGCCGTAATTAAAAAGTATAATTGGCTTCAGCCATAAAAATAATGGATGGCTTCGTGCCATTGCAAAAAATCAAATTTGTGGGGTCAGCGGAATGCTGCCTCACATCCCCCTCTTACTTCGGGGGAGAAAAAGAGACCCGGATGTTCCCCGCCCGGGAAATTTTAACGTGGAAACGTTTGTTGTCGGCCTCCACGAGAAACTTCGTTGTTGTCTGTACGATAGACGGGCTCCAATTCACCGCGTCTATCACCGCCTGGGGCAATCTCCCGGACAACCCGCGTAATGTCCAGTGAGCTGGTGCCTCCACCCAATCAATTTGGTAAAGGGGCAGCTCGTCCTCCTCGACGTCGACTTCGCTCGCCATTGAGAGCACCTCATCCCAAACTTCGACGTCCAACGCGTCGTTCAAAATTGCGCGGATGCCGCTCGAGGAAGGTGCGTCCTCGTCGATGTCGCCTCGTGGGTCCGTTGCGTTACTGTCGTCAGAATTGTACGGGCTATGCACCACGTACCGTGCATTCCGGGGACGCCGAGGATATTTTTGGCTATGGCCAGCGCGGTCCCCCAAGATGATGCCTTCTGCCTCGGAGGGGTCATAAATTTCCGAATGGCGGGGTTGTAGCGGGTCGTTCCGGTCTCTCGGCTGCGGGAAGAATAATCGCCTTTGGTCCATCGTGGTTCGTCTGTGGAAAAAATAAGGAAACAAAAGGAACGATGGTTTAATCGTCGAGCTTACGCACCGCTTGCGGATACTTAGGTTTTAGTATCTGGAGACGTAATGGTTTCGGACGGAGACGGATCAAGGGAATGCTCGTTAGTTTCGGGCTCTCTTCCCTGGGGTCTTCGCTCTCAGACTCCGCATGGAAAGCTTTGAGGTCTGCGAGGTTGGCAACCCGCTGTCGAGTTGAGTCCAGGCGTTGTAGTCGTACCACGTTCGGAGAGATGAATTTCCTTCATACTTCGGCGCTAGTTTCGCAGCGAAACCCTCAGCAGCATTGGACAGAACGTGGTTTTTGACGAGGACGAGGCTTTGTAACTCCGGGCGCCACTCGCGCCGTCGGAGGTTGTAATGCCGAGCTTGGTCGATCGTGGCACGTTGAGTATTTTCTTTGACGATCTTGAAGATATCCAGTAGCTGTTTCGCCTTATCGTCGGGTGCTGCGGGTTCTCTTCCGATACTCGGGGTGACTTCGTCGTAGAGTGCTCCTGGTAACCAAGGTTCTCGGCCTTGGACGAGGAATGCCGGGCTGAATCCTGTTGTATCTGAGATGCTGGTGTTTATGGCGAGCATCATCTCAGGCAGCAACTCATCCCAAGTGTTTTGATTTCCTTGGATTCCCTGTGCCAGCATCGTCTTGATCGTCCGGTTAGCTCGCTCCGTCGGGTTTTGTTGTGGACTGTAAGGTGCGGTGTGCTGAAGATCCATACCTGCGGTCTGGCAGAAGGTACGGAAAGAGCGGCTGGTAAACTGCGTTCCGTTGTCACAGACAAAGCGCTGTGGTACTCCAAACCGACACAAGATGGTCTCGCGGAAGGCTCGCTCCAGATGTGCGGCTGTGGCTTTCCTCAACGGGACGAGCTCGACCCACTTGGTGAAAGCGTCGAAGAACACGAGTAGCATCGTGTTTCCATGCTTGGAACGTGGTAGCCGGCCGATAAAATCCGAGCAAAGTGTACCGAACGGCTCGTCCACCTGCCGCGTCAGCATCTTTCCAGCAGGTTTCAGTTGGCTCACCTTGAACTTTTGGCCAAGATACACCAACCGACGCCGAAAGAATTTGCACTTCGCTTTGTTGAGGCGTAAGTTCGCCTGCCTTAGTCTTCGTAGCACCTCCCCCAAGTTGTGTACGAGCTCCTCCAGAGTAGACCCGATAACGACAATGTCGTCCAAGTAAGCAAAGGCGAATGGTTCCATTTCGGGCCCGATCACGCTATCCAATGCCCTCTGAAATGTGGCGGGAGCCGAATGAAGCCCAAAGGGCATGACTTTCCAATGAAACAGTCCCCTCCCGGGTACTGTGAACGCCGTAAAATTCCGGCTGCCAGCGGCCATGGGGATCTGCCAATACCCGCTCTTCAAGTCCAACGTCGATATGTATCGAGCGTTACGGAGCCGTTCCAGTATGTGATGGATCCGGGGCAATGGGTACGCGTCGGGGATCGAATTCGCGTTCAGCTGTCGGTAATCGATGCACATCCGAACGTCACCAGTCTTCTTTCCCACGAGCACGATAGGAGCGCTATGGGGACTTTTTGACGGTTCGATGCAATCGTTCCTTAACAGCTCATCGACTTGCTCGTCGATTATCCGCTGCATGGCCGGGTTCTTCGGAAAGTACCTCTGCTTGATTGGACGGTCATCCTTCATGGTGATCACATGCTCGGCGATGTGGGTGCCCCCGACAAGGTATCAAAACCTGCCAGTTCCCGGTCTAGAAACTCCTGTACCCAGGGTTCCAGATCGGTGTCCACCTACTGGCTATCTTTTCCTTCGTCAAGGCCGTCGTCCTCGGCCTCATTGACGTGAAGAATCTGCTCCGGTGCCTTTGCTATGCCACAGACCTCTGTTGTGGTCGTTGAGATGGCACGCCATCTTCAAGTGGCCCTCGTGAACATAGCTGGGCATTAGAGCTGTATCTCGATTCGATTTTTGATCGATTAAATCGATTTAAAATATATTTTGTGTGAATCGATGTGGTTTAAAAAAATCGATTTGGTTAGACCTCGCGCATCCCTAATTGTCTCCCATTTTGTGTGAGAAGTTAGCGTCGTGAACGCGCGATCTATGTAAGTATTGAGTATTGGAGAAATGGAGAAATTGGTAGGAAATAGTAAGTACTTCAATATTATAATATGTGTATGGCCAGGGTGAATATTAAATATGTATGTATGTGTGTGTGTTTAATTCGCAGAAGTTGCAGAAATTTCCATCAGCAGCGACTCCGAGGATGAACCCGTTCGTAAGGCAAAAAACTCATCTGACTTGTGGGCTTTGTTTTATCGGTTGCCGGACAAAGTATCTGCTAAATGCAAAAAATGTGGTAAGGTAATTAAATCGTGTGGAAACACGACAAATTTAATGCAGCACATAAGACGGTCTCACCCCACATTGCTACCACTGCCAAAACGTGCTAAAACTATTACCTCGTATTTACAACCGACAACCTCTAACGGCAATTCGTTTGAAAAAAAAGATTTGGACCAGGCGTTGATGACTTTGATCGCTGTTGATATGCAACCATTCCGTATTGTAGAGGAACCTGGCTTTCGATATTATTCACATAATTTAAATCCGCGGTACGTACTGCCTTCTCGGAAGACCCTCTTAAAAAATATGTATACGGATATGAAAACTAAGCTGCAAGTAATGTTGAATGATGCTAAATATTGCGCCTTCACGTCAGATGGGCGGACTTGAAAAGCAAATCAGTACTATCAGACAGTTACCTGTCACTTTGTGTCAAGCGATTTTGTTTTACATGAAGCCGTACTGTCAACCAACAGTCTGTGTAAAGACACTTCCCATTCTGCTCAAAATATATCCGATGCATTAAAGAGGGTGCTTCTCGAATGGGGAATTTTGACAAAGTCATTGCGATCGTTACTGATAACGCAGCAAACATGATAAAAGCCTGTCAATTACTTAAAAAAAGGCACTTGGGCTGTTATGCTCACAACCTCAATTTGGTGATGCAGCGTATGAGGGAAGAAGCATCCTTCGATTGGCTACCATATTGGATCCCCGGCTTAAAAAAGAGGGCTTTGGAAGTTTGGATGTTGCTAATGCTGCAGGTACCGCGTTAGAGAACGAGCTTGCAATTTGCATAAAATATTTGAAGCAATCTCCTAGCCTCGAAGAGCCACCATCACAGTCAAACCAACTCGATAACGCCCAGTCTTCGATGTTTGCGTTCGTCCAAAAAAAAATTGCCACAAAATCGAAAACTCCACAAGTGGACGGAATAATCTTGGTAAGGCAGTACTTTGAAAAGGTCCACGCGCTGGAGTCAATGTGTCCACTTCAATATTGGAAGGTAATATTTCTGCACACACCTTTAATTATATAACTGATGACTTTTTATATATACATTTCAGACTCATTCTCAAGAAAAGGAGCCAATGGGCTCTCTCGTCATGAAATTCTTTTGTGTACCGGCCTCTTCAACCCCTTCTGAAAGATGCTTCAGTACAACTGGAAACCTAATTACTGACCGGAGAGCATCCCTGAAACAAGATGCGGTTGATATGCTTTGTTTCTGCAACAGAAACCTGTGGTTAAGCCAATCCTAATTTTACATTTCTTGTCCTTGAATAGACATAGAAAAAGTCATTTTTAATTTTCCAAGTCTGAGCTGGAGGATCTCATCTGTTTTTTTTTTATTTACTTTTGTTATATTTTGAGTTGAGATTTATTGTTTTGTTAGAATTAAATATATATAATAAAAAAAAGAGACATACATATGTAACAAAATTGAAATTTTGAATAAAATGTTATTACATATGTTCATTAAATGTAATTAATATTAAAACTTATTTATATGAATTGTTATGAAAAAAATTTGAAAACAAATTATTTAGTGTAATTTTTCTTAAAAAATCGACTTTTAATCGATTTTTAATCGATTTAAAGTGATTAAAAATCGGTTTGAATCGATTCGAAAAATAATCGAAAATTCCCAGCTCTACTGGGCATGCTCCTCCGTCTCCTGTGTACTGCCCGTGGTCGCAGAATTGGTCTGGTTGATCATTAGGATGTTTCCCCCGAAGGGGTGGGGACGTTGAGATGGCACGCCATCTTCAAGTGGCCCCCATGAACATCGCTGGACATCTTCCTGGGTTTCGTTGGCCTTTTGCTCCGTAGCACTGCCCGTGGTCGCGGTCGGGAAGACGCCGACTTCTCCGGAACCGCCCGTGGTCGCAGTCTTCGTCCTGTCGTTGACGCATGCCTCGTCGGCATCGCCTGGGGTCCTTGCTGATGAGACGCGTGCCTCGTCGGCACCGCCCGTGGTCGCGGTCGGGGGAACGCCGACCTCTCCTGAACCGCCCGTGGCCGCGGTCCTTGTCATCGCTCGTGGAGTATTAACGTTGTCCAACTCGCTAGTCGCTGTCCTACATCCGGGAAATGCATCCTGCCCCGCCGTTGTGGCGCGGATGGTGGATCGACGACCTGTGGGACTGGTTAAAGAAGATGGGGACAATTGCAAAAAGTCAGTGCCGCAGTGTAGGGCGGCTTGGATGGCACACAAGAAGTCGATACCCAAAATCACGTCATCGACGACGGTAGGCAATACTAGGAAAGGTATACACGCGACCTTCTCACCCAATTGCACCGCCGCGATAGGCGACTTGCAGACCGTAGTGTGACTTCCATCCGCCATCCTGACTCTAGCGCGCACATCCCGAAGGCATGAATCGCCGAGCTGACCAACTACCCCCTCGCTGATGAAACTCCTAGTCGCTCCAGTGTCGATGGTAGATAGTCTCTCCTGTCCCTCGATTACGACTCTTGCCACGATGCGTGCCCGCTCCACTCTCAAAGCAGGGCCTATTCCCGGGACTAGTTGCCGGCTGCTCCCACCTGGTCCTGGGGCAAGTGGGGCCGCTGTCCTTTTCCCGATGGCAGACCGCAACACTGGATTGTCCTCAAGTCTCTCTTACCACAACGCTAGCAGAAGTAAACCTGTCTGTTCCGACACTCCCGCATCATATGACCGATCTCAGCACACCGCCTGCAAGCCCGTTGCACGTCGATCGGAGGTCCGGTTTCTTGCATCATTCGGTTGACTGCAGGTGCTTCACCAGAGCGGGGGCCGGTCGGTTGGTCCCGGAAGGGGTTACGCGGCCTGGTCGTCGACTGCGCATTGGCTGCCATAGCCCCTGGCGAGGTTGTGGTGAAAGCTGGCACCGCGGATTTAGGTTGAAGGCTTTGACGCTCCCGATCCCGTACGAACTCGAAACTCGTGGCGAACTGCATCAACTGGTTTAGAGAAATCGCCTCGTGTCGGCGAATATACAGCTGATATTCTGGCAACAAGTTTTCGTAGGCTCGGTCCAGTTCCTGTGCTCCTGTGTATTCTGCTCGCTTCATAAGCAAGCGCAGCTCCACGATGTAAGTCTTGAATGGCTCGCCGGGTCTCTGTTGTCTTGCTCGTATTTGGTCTTCTAGCCGTTGGAAATATCGAGGGGGTAAATAGAAATCGAAGAATTCCCTTTTAAATTTGGCCCAACTCGCCCCTTGCAGTGGACTAACCCGGAACCAGTCACTAGCACTCCCTGTGAGTAGTTCTGGAATAGCTTTTGACAGGTGGGCCAAGTCGATTACATGGGCTGCTGCTCTCTCCTCCACGCGCTCAATAAAACTTAAGGGGTCAGACTCGCCGTCAAAAAGAATTCCCCAACGATGCACTTTCTCCGCGATGGTACGATAGGGTGCTTCTGTGCGGACCGTGACGTTAGCGGTGGGGGACGGGCTACGATTTCCCCGTGAGTCTCGGATAACTGCCGAAGTGTCTGGCGGCTTCTCTCCCGGGGCTGTAACGACTACTCGTGGGTTGACCCCGGTTTTCGGTGAAGCGCTACGCGAACGTGGTTTCGTCTCTCGGTCGCCTAGTTCGGACCCGGAACCATCGGCGAATTGTTGCTCCAACTCGACCAACTTTTCCATGACATGATCGGCATGCGCGCTCTGCGAAACGAAAGACGCCAAGCGGCTCCGAAGCTGTACTACCGTGCCGTCGGTGTCGAGGCCAAACTCGCCGAGTATGGGCAACAACTCCTCCTTCTTCCGGTAGTAGACCCAACTGACCCCAACCATGTTGTTATTGAAAATCTCGGTCTAGTCAGATCTCTAAGACAATCCAACTCGAACTTGCTCGATAACTATTTGGGCGGAAACTGTCGCAGCGAAAAAGGAGGTGTGTATTCAAACAGAAAAATGTGCGCGAGGATTGTTCTTCGATGTGAAAACTGTACTTGGAAACCTTTTTTTTTTTTTTTTTTTTTTTCTAATTGCCGCGTGGCTTAGCAGACGTTATCCAAGAATACGCGCAAAAATATCGAAGAGTAGTCAGCGTAGCACCCGTTCTTAAAAATCACGCCAATCATTCTTTTGTTCGGTACGAGGACTTCGGAAGATTTATCTCTACGATTGTTCACGTGGCTAGCTGCGTATGTCTGTTCACTTTGAAGGCCTGAATTTTTCTTGACCACGTGGCTTGGTTGCGTATGTCTGTTCACTTTGAAGGTCTGAATTTTTCTTCACCACGTGGCTTGGTTGCGTAAGACTGTTCGCGTTGAAGCACCGAATTGGAATGTTCACTTTCTCGAGGTGTACGTCTGATCGCGTCGAAGGTTCGAACTTTTTGTTGTCACTTTGGTTTAACTCTGTGGGACGGATCGTTGAAGGTCTGTACCGGAGTGTCACTTTAGCTTAGCTATGTAGGTTCTGATAGCGTTGAAGGTCTATGAGTCACTGTCACTTTTGGCTTAGCTATCTCGATCCGATCGCGTTGAAGGTCTATGCTTAATTGTTTCCTCGTTGTCCTCGCGTGACGCTTTTATGCCTATGCTCGCAAGCGTCGACGTCGGCAGAGGTTGTTGGCTGCGCTGCCCGACGTGTAGCGGCAGAATTCTCTATGAAAAATTCTGCTCGCGGGTTTTTGTGGCGCCAGAACTCGCGTATGTAGTTCTGCCCGCCCTTGTAGCGACAGAGCTCGCTTGTAGCTCTGCTCGCTCTTGTGACGCCAGAGCTCGTGTTTGTAGCTCTGCCCGCCCTTGTAGCGACAGAGCTCGCTTGTCGCTCTGCTCGCGTTTATAGCCCGCGATGTAGCTTTGTAGCCGCGCTATACTTGCTGCTTCTCTGCTGCCGTTGTATTTGTCGCTCTGCTCCTTCGTTTTCGATGGAAACAACCAAAAAAATATATGCCCCAAGATGCGATCCCCAAACGAAGACGCCGAGCACGTGGCTATATAAAAATATACCTATTGGGTCAAAAAAATTCTGGTTGCGTGCTCGGATGCAATCTCTACGGGATTTAATGTTTCCCCGTAGCTACCTAGGACATTTCTTTTGTTGGCGTCGTGCCGCGTCTTGGACTTTTCTGGACGAGATCGGAGTGGTTCTGACTTTTCTGGCGGCTCCCTATCTATGCTCCAAATTTTGTTAGTAAAAAAAACCAATACCGAATTCGGGAAAATATATATATATAGGTATTTTCCTATGCGTAGGTGGGAATATATATGCAATCAAAAAATCGAAAATTATAATATATATATGTATATAAGTAGCCATATAACTAGATCTGAGCTAAGAAAGAAATATTAACGATGCGTGCGGGGCGTGGCTTTGGTAACTCTGGTCTATAGCAAAAATAAAAAAATGCCGATCTTTATGCTCATGATGGATAATTCTGTCTCCAGTGTCCCTGCTCGGGCGCCATCTGTAACGAATCTTTTCCAGCCGAGGTCGACGTCTCAGTCTGGCCAGGGCGCTTTACAGAAAATTTGTAAATTTCTGGAACAACTAGAGGAGCTACGGGAGCGCAAGAGGGTATGCGTGCGCTCTCGTAAGGATCGGCATAGTTCCCTATTTGTATTTGCCCTATCACCACTGGTTGGCCCAGATGGGCGCGGTACCCTACCGTCGGGCGCAAGGGAGGATCCCCCAGACTTGAGTCCGTGGAGACACCCCATTGAGCCTCCCGGCAGGGCACTCACGCTGCATCCGGCCCAGGTCCCGGTCCGACCGGTACCAAGGATGACCGTGGAGGGACGTAGGGGCAACGTCCTTTATTGTCCCGACCACGACACCCTCAGCGCCGTGTCAGGCCGGGCTCCGGACCGGACTCCTCCGAAGGCTGGCCCAGTGGTCCTACCGAAGCCTACCGTCGGGCGCAAGGGAGGATCCCCCAGACTCGAGTCCGTGGAGACACCCCATTGAACCTCCCGGCAGGGCACACACCCGTTGCATCCGGGCCAGGTCCCAGTCCGACCGGTACCAGGAGGCGACCGTGGAGGGACGTAGGGGCAACGCCCTTTATTGTCCCGACCACGGCACCTCTGGCGCCGTGTCAGACTGAGCTCTGGACCGGACGCCTCCGAGTGCTGGCCAAGATCCTGCAGGATGGTAGGGCTATCACGGGAGACGTAGGGGCAATGCCCTTTATAATCTCGCCATGATGCCGCGACCACCCTGCCCGATCCCGGCCAGGTCGTGCTCCATGGTTCTGCCACCTGAAATCCCCTAAACCCAAGAATAGAAAATATTTGCACGCATCGTTATAAATTTTATTCCTTCTAGAAAAGTAAGGCAGGCGAATCGCAGCGCATGAGGGTTTTTCTTTTGTTGCTCCCGATGCGAAAAGGCCAGGTTATCTACGAATTTACAAACGCTTACCACAGATCAAAGTTGCCCTAGGGGCGGGAAAATACTTCTCAAAACTTATCCGTGGCAGCACCAGCCACTGTGCCTCTCTGGTTGTTGTGCGGTGGTGGTTCCTGTTGCTGTCGGTGTAGCGGCAGCGGCGGCTGACACCAAGCAAACACACACGCACTTACGTGCCGAGACGGCGTACTGTTTTGGCGGACAACGGCGTCTCTCCCAAAACGCACAGCCACACACACACACTTGCACTTGCACTTTCTTGTCCCTCGCCGCAGTCTTTGTTGCCCTTGTCACCGCACACTTGTACGTTGTTTTCCCTCGTTGTCGCTGTTCGCTGTCTCGTTTCCGTCTCCTTCATGCACTTGCACCACTTGCCGTTTTTGGTTTTTTTCACTGGCACTTTGAAATTTTCCGAACGATGCGTCTGCACTTGGCGAGTCCGCCAACACGTCTGCACACTTCAAGCTCACCAGAAAAGTGAGACACCCCATTGAGCCTCCCGGCAGGGCACGCACGCTGCATCCGGCCCAGGTCCCGGTCCGACCGGTACCAAGGATGACCGTGGAGGGACGTAGGGGCAACGCCCTTTATTGTCCCGATCACGACACCCTCAGCGCCGTGTCAGGCCGGGCTCCGGACCGGACTCCTCCGAAGGCTGGCCCAGTGGTCCTACCGAAGCCTACTGTCGGGCGCAAGGGAGGATCCCCCAGACTCGAGTCCGTGGAGACACCCCATTGAGCCTCCCGGCAGGGCACACACCCGTTGCATCCGGGCCAGGTCCCAGTCCGACCGGTACCAGGAGGCGACCGTGGAGGGACGTAGGGGCAACGCCCTTTATTGTCCCGACCACGACACCCCTGGCGCCATGTCAGATTGAGCTCTGGACCGGATGCCTCCGAGTGCTGGCCAAGATCCGGCAGGGTGGTAGGACTATCACGGGAGACGTAGGGGCAATGCCCTTTATAATCTCGCCATGATGCCGCGACCACCCTGCCCGATCCCGGCCAGGTCGTGCTCCATTGTTCTGCCACCTGAAATCCCCTAAACCCAAGAATAGAAAATATTTGCACGCATCGTTATAAATTTTATTCTTTCTAGAAAAGTAAGGCAGGGGAATCGCAGCGCATGGGGATTTTTCTTTTGGTGCTCCCGATGCGAAAAGGCCAGGTTGACTACGAATTTACAAACGCTTACCGCAGATCAAATTACTTAAATTTTCTCCCTCGTGGCAGCACCAGCCACTGTGCCTCTCCTGATACCGTCTCTACAAACACACGCACCGGGTGGTTGTGGTGCGGTGGTGGTTCCTGTTGCTGTCGGTGTAGCGGCAGCGGCGGCTGACACCAAGCAAACACACCCGCACTTACGTGCCGAGATGGCGTGCTGTTTTTGGCGGACAACGGCGTCTCTCCCAAAACGCACAGCCACTCACACACACTTGCACTTGCACTTTCTTGTCCCTCGCCGCAGTCGTTGTTGCCCTTGTCACCGCACACGTTGTTTTCCTCGTTGACCCTGTTGTTTTCACTCCCACCGCACACTTGTACGTTGTTTTCCCTCGTTGTCGCTGTTCGCTGTCTCCTTCATGCACTTGCACCACTTGTCGGTTTTGTTTTCACTGTCACTTTGTAATTTTCAGAACGATGCGTCTGCACTTGGCGAGTCCGCCAGAAAAGTGACGCTCCCGCCGCATGATGGCCGCCGATCGCCGATATCAACCCTCCTGATATCGATAATGATATGCAAGGTTGCCACCCTTGCAAAATGAGCGAAATGTGGATCATCGTCCTAAAGGTGGACGATGACCTAAAGATCGCAATGAACTATCGGCTCCATGCCGAATGACTAGTTCTCGATTATAGTTCGTTTCCTACGAACTATTGGCTCCGTGCCGTAATTAAAACGTATAATTGGCTTCATGCCATAAAAATAATGGGTGGCTTCGTGCCATTGCAAAAAATCAAATTTGTGGGGTCAGCGGAATGCTGCCTCACAAATGTTTTTATACCCTGAGCCCATTGAAAATGGGCAAAAAAGGGTATAATGCATTTGGCAGAATGTATGTAACAGGCAGAAGGGGGCGTGGCAGACCCCCAAAAGTATATATATTCTTGATCAGGATCAACAGTCGAGTCGATTGAGCCATGTCCGTCTGTCTGTCCGTCTGTCCGTCTGTCTGTCCGTCTGTCTGTCCGTCTGTTTGAACGCGTCGATCTCAGAAACCATAAGAGCTAGAGACTTCAAACTTGGTATGTAGGTTCCTGGATACCGTACGCAGATCAAGTTTGTTTTTATTTTTGGATCGTACAACTATATCATATAGCTGCCATAGGAACGATACATCGATAATGAAGTTTTTGTATGAAAAGCTTCTTTAATTTTTGAGATATCTCAACCAATCTCACACGATATATATTTGGAGTGGTATTATACATCCTGACCAAATTTGATCCAAATCGGCCCACTATATCATATAGCTGTCATACAGACGCTCTGCGAAAATCAAGTTTTAGTATGTAAAAGTTTTTTGTTTTTAGAGATTTCGTAACCAAACTGATAGAATATGTATCTGGGCTGGTATTATACATCCTGACCAAGTTTGGTCTAAATAGGCCCACTATATCATATAGCTGTCATACAGACGCTCTGCCGAAAATCAAGTTTTAGTATGAAAAAGTTTTTTGTTTTTTGACATATCTTAACCAAACTGATAGAATATGCATTTATGTTTGTTTTGTACATTCTGACCAGATTTGGTTCAAATCGGTTCCATATATCAAATAGCTGCCATAGGAATTATTGGTCGAAAATCAACATTTATAAAAGAGTACCTGGGCTCAGGGTATCTTACTGTCGAGCGTGCACGACTGTAGCCGCACCTCACCGCGAGCGAAGCGAGCCGGGGGTAGGCGAGCGAAGCGAGCAGGGGGCGGAGCCCCCTTGTTTTTATCCACATGTAGTGAGCATTTACTCCATCTTCTAGGAACAGCATATTGATGTGTATCGGTGTTTCATATCCTGAGTGGAATAGGGGTCCAATTATTGTCTCAGCCTCTTCATCATATCCGAAAACATTGATGCTCACTTGAGGATTGAGCTTTGTAAAAATGTGTATATCCCGAATCTTTAGGGGGAATGACAACCCAGTGAAATCCAATGTGAAATCTTTTGCTACTTTGATCTCTGTGGAAAACGGCACCAAGTCTCTTGATATTCTGATTTTATCATCAGTGATTGCAACACCATAAGTATTGCATCTTTGGGGTCTATTTGTTATCTTCAATGCCGAAAGTAATGCCCATTTGAAGCAGTATGAGTCATTATTCTCGACATTGACTTTGGCATGTTTCAGCAACAGCTTCTTTGACAATTTTATGTCTGAAGAACCTCGTATTGGTTTATACTGGTTAATATTCATTTCCAATCGGATTATACTAACCAGAGCCCATCCACTATCCTTTTCCTGGAACTCTTCCATTTTAGCAATTATTTGCTTAGAATGCTGTTCAAAAAGCATATTAAAATCATTGATTTCGAGTGTGATAGTCATTTTACTTTGGAATGACTTTATTTCATGAAGAGACTCATTTTCTCTTAAAAGAACATATTCAGCGAATAGTTCAAAATTTACTTTAATTGCATCGTAGCTATCCAGCACACGTATCAAATGCGGTATGAATGCAGCTCCTGCTTCATTCATAAATACTTCAGGGAGTCTAAACGCCACTCCTTTATTCAAATACATATAATGAAGGATACGCCCCTTGAATCCCTGTGAAATCTTTTTATACCCTGAGCTCATTAAAAATGGGCAAAAAAGGGTATAATGCATTTGGCAGAATGTATGTAACAGGCAGAAGGGGGCGTGGCAGAACCCCAAAAGTATATATATTCTTGATCAGGAACAACAGCCGAGTCGATTGAGACATGTCCGTCTGTATGTCCGACTGTCCGTCTGTCCGTCTGTTTGAACGCGTCGATCTCAGAATCCATAAGAGCTAGTGACTTCAAACTTGGAATGTAGGTTCCTGGATACCGTACGCAGATCAAGTTTGTTTTTATTTTTGGATCGGACAACTATATAATATAGCTGCCATAGGAACGATACATCGAAAATTAAGTTTTAGTATGAAAAGCTTCTTCAATTTTTGAAATATCTCAACCAATCTCACACGATATATATTTGGAGTGGTATTATACATCCTGACCAAATTTGGTCCAAATCGGCCCACTATATCATATAGCTGTCATACAGACGCTCTGCGAAAATCAAGTTTTAGTATGAAAAAGTTTTTTGTTTTTAGAGATTTCGTAACCAAACTGATAGAATATGTATCTGGGCTGGTATTATACATCCTGACCAAGTTTGGTCTAAATAGGCCCACTATATCATATAGCTGTCATACAGACGCTCTGCCGAAAATCAAGTTTTAGTATGAAAAAGTTTTTTGTTTTTTGACATATCTTAACCAAACTGATAGAATATGCATTTATCTATAATCTATAAACAAATCAAATAGAATTTGTATTGAACAAGTGCTAACTACGATGAGTCACTACGATACCCGTGCCCACCGTCAGCGCGAGCAAGACGAGCGACGACTCTCTTTGGCCAAAAATAACGCTTACTTTAGCTATGTCTCCGACACAACAGCACAAATAACCGAAAAATCAAAGCAGAACCTCTTAGCCGCAGAAGATACGAGAGCGCGTTCTTGCTCTCCGAATTTACCAACTACAACTCCAAAAAGCTGGAGCGAAGAGTGTGCCTCTCCAATGCCGATCGTCTCCCCGCATAAACCTCTTTCACCACCAAATTTGCCCTCACAAGCCACTGCAGCTGACGCTACAGCAACAACAACTTTAACTGTGTCAACAGTCGTCGTACCATCTTCTGCTGACCAAGCACAATCTTCGAATGCAAGCGCAGCGTCAAAACCAACGGTTCCGGCTAGGCAGACCGGAATGGATCGCTACTTTCAAATAGTACCCAAGCGAAAACTAAGCCCACAAAAAATACTGGGAAATAAAACAAAAATAAACCGCGGTGACTTAAACCAAACTGCTGGGGACCCAATAAACACCAACAATAGGTTTGCGCCGCTGGCTGATACTGTCAACGAACAACCTACCGAAGCTGGACATGGACCAAAGAAACCTAAGCCCCCACCTATATACATTAGGGAGAAGATATCCAACGCACTGGTGAACAAGATTGTTGATCTCATTGGAAACAACAACTTTCATGTCATTCCTCTAATAAAAGGGAATATTCACGAAATAAAGCTCCAAACAAAAGACGAGGAGCATTTCCGTAAAATCTCCCGTTATCTAAATGAAGCTAAAAAAAGCTTCTACACTTACCAACTAAAAAGCAGCAAAGGCCTGCAGGTGGTACTTAAAGGTATTGAACCGGATGTCCCCCCTTCCGAGATCTCATGTGCGTTAAAAGAAAAGGGCTTTCTCGCTAAGAGAGTCACAAATATAATAAACAAAAATAAAATACCGCAACCTCTCTTCAAAGTTGAGCTGGAGCCAGACAGTAAAGCTCCAAAGAAAAATGAAGTGCACCCGATCTACAAGATACAGCTCCTGTTGCATCGCCGGATCACTGTTGAGGAACCACACAAACGGAACGGCCCAGTTCAATGCTCGAACTGCCAGGAATATGGGCATACCAGGTCGTATTGCATGTTGCGTCCGGTATGTGTGGCTTGTGGAGACTCCCATGGCCCAGACTCCTGCTCAGTCAACAAAGATGACCCTAATACAAAAAAGTGCGGCAACTGCGGTGGAAATCACACAGCGAACTACAGAGGCTGTCCAGTGTACAAGGAACTAAAAAACCGTATCCGACGAGTACCAACAACGCGTCATCAGCACCTGCCAGCTGCAGTTATAGCATCCCAAACTACACCCGACGTCTTTTTCGCCAAAGCAGCCAGGTCCTCACTTGGTCCCGCAAACACTATCAACGGCATTTCTTTCGCTAGTGCTTTAAAATCTGGCTTGCAAAAACCATCTCCCTCAGCAGCACCTTCTAGTGTAATCCAAGAAGATTTGAGTATGGTTAACGCTCAGCAGCCCTTGCAGCAGTCACAAAACTCTATTGAAGCAATGATTTTCACCCTACAACAAAGTATGATGGAATTCATGTCGTTTATGAGATCAACTATGCAAAACCTTATGCAAAATCAAAACACCTTGATACAGATGCTCGCATCTCAACAATCAAAATAATCAATGACGCCTCTACGAATATCTCTGTGGAACGCCAACGGTGTTTCACGGCATAAACTTGAACTTACTCAATTCCTAAACGACAAACACATTGATGTAATGCTGCTTTCTGAGACGCATCTCACTAACAAATATAATTTCCAAATTCACGGCTATATATTCTACGGCACTGATCATCCGGACGGAAAAGCACACGGTGGAACCGGTATTCTAATAAGAAACCGTATCAAACATCAATTCCACAAAAGGTACGCGAAAAACTATCTACAAGCCACATCCATAACTGTACAATCGGACATCAATAATCTTACTATTGCCGCTGTATACTGTCCTCCCCGTTTTACAATCTCTGAAGATCAATTCATGCAATTCTACAACTCACTGGGACAGCGATTCTTAGCAGCAGGAGACTACAATGCGAAACACCCGCACTGGGGCTCTCGCCTTGTGACCACTAAGGGAAGGCAGTTATACAATGCAATCATTAAACCAAGCAACAAACTCAATTATGTTTCCCCGGGTAGTCCTACATACTGGCCAGCAGACCCTAACAAACAACCAGACTTAATAGATTTTGCTGTGACAAAAAACATCCCACGCAATCTAATAAGCGCCGAAGCACTTTCGGATCTGTCATCCGACCACTCCCCCGTGTTATTAAATCTACTCCAATCCCCGGTATATATGGAATATCCTAATAGACTTACAACACACAGAACCAACTGGCTCAAGTACAAGAAATACGTAAGCACTCACCTCGATCTTACCCCGCAATTCAACATTGAAGCGGACATCGACTGCTCCGCTGATTTATTAGAATCTGTACTTGTAGAAGCAGCTAAAATCTCTACTCCACAACATGCGCATGTGCAGACCAAACAACGCAAAACTAATCTTCAAATAGAACAACTTGTTCTGGAAAAGCGACGATTGCGACGTGAATGGCAGTCCCACCGGTCGCCATCTACCAAACAACGCTTTAAAGATGCTTCGCGCAGACTCAGCAAAGCTCTAAAGCAAGAAGAAACAGATGCCCAACGCCGCTACATAGAGCAATTGTCACCAACCAGTACCAAGCATCCTTTGTGGAGGGCTCACCCAACGCTAAGTGCGCCGATCGAAACGGTAACGCCTATAAGAAACTCTTCAGGCTGCTGGGCCCGTAGCGACATAGACAGAGCCAACACATTTGCCACTCACCTACGTAATGTATTCCAACCAAATCCCGCAACAAATTCATTCGTACTTTCTTCCTGCGCACCTCATAATCCAGGCGAGTCTGAACCACCTCAGTTCCGTGCGAACGAAATTGGAAAAGTCATAAAAGAACAGATGAAACCAAAAAAAGCTCCAGGCTGTGATCAAATAACTCAAAAAATGATCATTGAACTTCCAAACTGTGCTATTTCCCTCATCTGTAAGCTTTTCAACGCGATTACAACACTTGGCTACTTCCCAAAAAAATGGAAGAAGTCGGTCATTATAATGATACCCAAACCTGGAAAAGATCATACAATACCATCATCTTATAGACCAATTAGTCTACTACCGTGCTTGTCCAAGCTTTTTGAAAAATGCCTACTGACGCGCATAATTCCTCATCTGATAACACGCAATGCAATCCCAACACATCAATTTGGCTTCAGAGAAAAGCATGGAACTATCGAGCAAGTCAACCGAATAACATCAGAAATACGTACAGCATACGAACATCGGGAATACTGCAGTGCAATATTCCTCGACGTCTCCCAGGCTTTCGATCGAGTGTGGCTTGATGGCCTCATGCACAAAATCAAAACAACGCTTCCGGTGTACACTCATAAGCTACTCGAGTCGTACCTCTACAATAGAGTCTTCGCAGTTAGATGCAACACTACTACATCTAACGATCACATTATAGAAGCTGGAGTTCCTCAGGGAAGTGTTCTGGGACCAACACTATACGTAATATACACAGCGGACATCCCGATAAATGAGCGGCTAACAACATCCACATTTGCAGACGATACCGCAATCCTCAGTCGCTCCAGATGCCCCATTCAGGCAACAGCACGTCTAGCTGAACATTTGGCGGTAGTAGAGAAATGGTTAGCCGACTGGCGTATTAAAGTAAATAACCAAAAATGTAAACACATCACGTTTACCCTCAACATGCAAACATGTCCTCCGTTAACACTCTCTAATAGGCAACTTCCACAAGCCAAAGAAGTAACGTACCTTGGCGTTCACCTTGATAGGCGGCTCACCTGGCGTCGTCACATTGAAGCAAAGAAAACGCAGATTAAACTGAAAGCCAATAAACTTTATTGGCTTTTAAACCACCGATCTCCTCTCAGCTTGGACTACAAGGTCCTACTCTACAATTCCACCATAAAACCAGTGTGGACCTACGGCTCGCAGCTATGGGGAAACGCGTGCAGTAGCAATATTGATATCATCCAGCGAGTACAATCGAAAATCTTGAGGACTATCACTGGGGCACCGTGGTATGTTCGAAACGACAACATTCATAGAGATTTGAACGTTATATACGTTAAAGATGAGATAGCACGACAAAAGGCGAGCTACAACATTAAGTTATCCCTGCACCCCAATCCACTTGCTCGGCAATTAACTCGGGTTTGCAGTCGAACCCGTCTTCAGCGAAACGACCTTCCAGCCCAGCAATAAACACTTGGGGCACCGTAGTTCATATTAAGTCAACATGACTGTTAGTTAAGCGTTAAATATAAGATTTGATAAACTTATTGTAAGTCTCCCTTGGAGAAGATTCAATAAATAAAGCCAACGTAAAAAAAAAAAAAAAAAAAAAAAAAAAATGTTTGTTTTGTACATTCTGACCAGATTTGGTTCAAATCGGTTCCATATATCAAATAGCTGCCATAGGAATTATTGGTCGAAAATCAACATTTATAAAAGAGTACCTGGGCTCAGGTTATCTTACTGTCGAGCGAGCCGGGGGTAGGCGAGCGAAGCGAGCAGGGGGCGGAGCCCCCTTGTTAGTTTGTGAAAACCGGGGGAATCGCAAATGATGCGTTCTCACTAGCTCACAAAGCTTTGCAAAGCAGTGTCACAACGTCACAAAGCAATGTGAACGTCAACATCTTTGCGATAACAATTTGGACTCACAAAATTCTGACGCACCAATGTGAACACCAGTGTCACATGGCGTCGCGAATTTTTTGTGACCGAAGCTCTCGCAATTTTGATAAACATCGTTTGAACAGCTGTTTCAAATATTTAAATTGGGTTGAGTCCAGAAACGAAAACGGCAATTTTTGTTCGGTGATAAGTTCCACACATGTTTTTTTTTAGGTCGCTTTCGTTCACGAATACAACAACTTTTTGTTTTTTTTCTGGAACTTCCTGACTGATGTCCAATTTTTCTACATCTTTAAACTCCTTTACATGTTTGCTTCTTAAATGCCGCTGCATGTTGGTTACATATGCACCATGCAAATTAACGTCACAAATGTTGCACACTGCTACTTGTCTACCACCATTGTTATCAATTTTGAAAAACTCGCGCACCGCTTGATTTGTGTATCGATCCATTTTTTTTGTTTTCAACTTATTAAATTTATAATTCTCTTTATTATTTGGCAATAATATAGAATAACAAGTTGATTTATATCTATATACCGTGCTTAAACTGATTGAGAACTATACCTTTAAGGGTATTAAAATTGAAATACGTAATGTTTAAAAACTATTTCATTTTTCGTTATGAGTAACAATATGTAATTAACCATAGGACTATAGCACAGGGGGATAAGTTCGTTCTACTGAATTTGTAAACATGAGTTCAAATACTATTATTATTTTTTGTCTTCAGAACCAAGAGTGTAATTTTTATCTTGATTATAAGCGGAGATATTAACAAAGTCTTTTTTTCAAAAGTTTTCATATGATAAAAGTCTTTAAAGACTTTTATTTTATTCCTCAAAAGACTTTTAAAATAAAAATCAAAAATAATGATTAATTTTAATTTTTGTTTTTTTTTAAATTAAAGTAACGATTAATTTAAATTTATAAACTAAAAGTCTTAAAATAATCATTAACAATGATTTTTTTTGAATATTCCTCATAACAGTTATGGTCCCTGAAAATAAGGAAGCGAGGAGTCGCTTATTCTAAAAAATTGAGATACGTGTAGTCGTATTGCTCACTGTCATCGTTTTCGTCTATTTGCTCAGTGTATTCTGCTAAGGTTTCATCGAAGTCGTTTTGTGTATCGCAATCTGACATGAGTTCTCCGTATCCTGTGTCCGTTGATTTAACATCTGTTTCTGAACTTTCTTTATTAGCTCCTGCTTGAATATTAAAATTTCGTTATCTTTTTGCTGGGTCATTAATTTGAATTGGGGGTCTTTTTCCAACTTCAAATTGTGGTCTATTGATATAGTTGACTTGTCTGGCCTGTATGGATCTATCTACGTCCATTGGTACTGGTCGTGGTTGAGGTTTTTGTGCTGTTGGCCTGAATGGAGCTGGATGATATGGTGGTAATTGTTGAGGGTTAATTTGTCTTGTTTGATTTATAAATCCTGGAGAAAACTGTTGAGTCATTGGAAACGGTTGTTGTTTTCCAAAATGTGTATTAAACTGTCCATATGAAACGAATGGATTTTGCAATGGAGTCAGCGTATGTGGAATGGGAGGCGGATTACGGTAGCCTTGGTTAACCGGATTTTGCAGTTGTCGAGGCGTCAAAATTGGTTTTTCGATAATTCGGAAATTGGGGGGTGGACCTCTGCCATTGTCGTGAATTTACCGGAAACTTTAGTTTTCTAACTTCAGACACAGGTAGAATGCACAAGGAAGGTCTACTGGTTCTTTGATTCCTAGTAGTCGGGACAAATCACCACGAAGTCCTCGTTCGAAAGTATATACGGCCTTATAACGATAAGCCTTTTTCATAACGATTTCTGCCTCTTGGCCCAATTTCATGTACTTTATTTTGTTTAGAATGAGAGATAAGTGTTTGTAAACGACTTGGAAAAATTCTTCAACTGATTGTTGATTTCCCAGTATTATTGTGGTCATTTGATATTCTAGAGTATCCAAGTCTCGTTTGTCCGCATAATGTAAAGTAAGGCACATTGTATGATTCAAGCGCAGTGTCAGCATCTATTGTTATTTTTGCACGTCTGGTATGCAAGATGCCAAAATATTTTGAAGTTGCTTTTAAATTATTATAAACTTCTATGATCCTGTCTATGCCTTTTTTCCAAGAACTTAATTCTGCTGGATAACCGTTGAATTCTCGTATTCCTTTCACTACATCGGGTAGTCAATCTAAGTCAGTTAAGTTCGTCCTGTGTTCGATATTGATGCGTTAGCAAAGTCTGTTGTATTGTAATTTAGTGATTTTAACAATATTGGTAATTGTTGACTTAATACTTCGCCTATAATGGTTTCTATTTCAATTCTTCTGTCTCCGTCCATGACTCTGTTTTGTTGAAAATCTTGTTCACTTGGTAAGTTACTTTGGTGGTGTAACAGGTCTCTTTGATTATTAGGTTGAATTAATTGATGCTGTAACTGTTGCTGTAACTTTTGCTGTAACTGTTGCTGTAACTAATGCTGTAGCAGTTCCTGTTGCTGCTGTTGTAACTGATCTACTTGATTATCAGGTTGAAATATCTGTCCTTCCTGTGTTCGTCCAGGACTAAAATAGGCGGTCGAATTAAATTGTTTTGGTTGCCTTTAACGTAATTTTCAAAGTGGGTCAAGCTAGTAGGTTTGATTGAGATATAAGCGGAATCGTGTAGGAATGGAAACAAAATAAACCTCTACACGAGGTAAAAGTCTAGTGACGAAAGCAATTTTTAGCCCCAAAATTTCTGATATCCAATTGTGTGACGAGCAAAATTCAGTTTATTATAAAAATTTTAAATAAAAATAAAAATTATTAAAAAAAAAAACACAAAAATTGGCATTGTGCACTGTGCTCAAAAAGGGCGAGCTTCTTTGTACATAAAAATTACTTTTTGCACAGTGCCGAATACCAATTTTTGTGTTTTAATTTTTATTTAAAATTTGTATAATAAACTGAATTTAGCTCGTCACACAATTGGATATCAGAAATTTTGGGGCTAAAAATTGCTTTCGTCACTAGACTTTTACCTCGTGTAGAGGTTTTTTTTGTGGGATATCAGAAATTTTTGCAATGGCTTTTGCTTTTGACATTTTAACTTTATCATTAATGCAGGGAGATAGTAAAATATATAACTAAGAGACTCCGGCCCTGTTTGCTTCGCTCGCGTTGCTACTGTCTACTTTTTATACTAAGACTTGGATTTCGCCCGATCGGTCCTATGTTAGCTATATGATATAGTGGTTTGATTACCGGTGACCAATTTCGGTCAGGATGTATAAAACTATCTTAAATGCATGTTCTATCAATTTGGTTAAAATATCTCATAAACCAAAAAAGTTTTTCATACTAAAACCTAATTTTGACCCAATCGGTCCTATGACAGCTATGTGATATAGTGGTCCGATTTAAACCAAATTTGGTCAGGATCTATAAAACTATGTAAAATGCGTATTTTATCAGTTTGGTTGAGATATCTCATAAAACCAAAAAGTTTTTAGTACTAAAACGTGATTTTCGAACTAAAACGTGATTTTCGACCGATAGAAAAATGGGGTTTCAATTTTAGCGGGAAATAGCGTTTTCCCGCTAAACTAGCGGGAAATAGCGTTTTCCCGCTAAACTAGTGGGAAATTCAAAAAGTCGTAGAACAAACATTTCTATATTTTTGAAAAGAAACAAATCCTCATCATTACATCTAAGCTTTTTAGCGCTTTGATACGCGCAAACGAACCGACAAACAACTGACTTTTCATCTTAATTTGAAAAGTCCACTAAAAATTTCAAATTTTATTAGACCCCGTACTTAAAAAAAGTACAGGGGTCTATTGGGTTTGTTTTAACGAAAATGTGCGTAACAGGCAGAAGGAGGCGTGGCAGACCCCATAAAGTATATATATTCTTGATCAGCATCAATAGCCGAGTCGATATAGCAATGTCCGTCTGTCCGTCTGTCCGTCTGTCCGTCTGTCTGTCTGTCCGTCTGTCTGTATGAACACCTAGATCTCAGAGACTATAAGAGCTAGAGCCACCAAACTTGGTATGTAGGTTCGCCTATATTGCAAGCAGATCAAGTTTGTTTCAAAATTTGGCCACGCCCCCTTTATCGCCCACAAATCGAAAACAAAAATTTCATATCCAAATTATAAGAACAATTTAAAAGCTAGTGACACCAAACTTAGTATGTAGGTTCCTCTACATTGCAGGCATACTAAGTCCATTTATTTTTTGGATCGGACCACTATATCATATAGCGCCCATAGGAACATTCGGTCGAAAATCAAGTTTTAGTATGAAAAACTTTTTTGTTTTATGAGATATCTCAACCAAACTGATACAATATGCATAAGATTTAGTTTTATATATCCTGTCCAAAGTTGGTTCAAATCGGACCACTATATCATATAGATGCCATGGGACCGATCGGTCGAAAATCAAGTTTTAGTAAGAAAAACTTTTTTGTTTTATGAGATATCTCAACCAATCTGATACAATATGCATAAGATTTAGTTTTATATATCCTGTCCAAAGTTGGTTCAAATCGGACCACTATATCATATAGCGCCCATCGGAACAATCGGTCGAAAATCAAGTTTTAGTATGAAAAACTTTTTTGTTTTATGAGATATCTCAACCAAACTGATACAATATGCATAAGATTTAGTTTTATATATCCTGTCCAAAGTTGGTTGAAATCGGAGCACTATATCATATAGCTGCCATGGCACCGATCGGGCAAAAATCTAGTCTTAGTAAGAAAAACTTTTTTGTTTTATGAGATATCTCAACCAATCTAATACAGTATGCAAATAACTTGGTTTTATATTGCCTGTCCGAAGTTGGCTTAAATCGGACCACTATATCATATAGCTTCCATAGGACCGATCAGCCGAATATCAAGTCTTAGTATGAAAAACTTTTTTGTTTTATGAGATATCTCAATTAAACTATTACAGTATGCTTGGTTTTATATATCATGACCGATGTAAGTTCAAATCGGACAACTATATCATATAGCTGTCATTGAAAAAAGTAGTCGAAAATGTATTACAACGCTCTGCAACAGCAACAAGCGGCCAAATTATTATTTTAATTTTTGTAGTCTTTTCTATTTCCATAGTAAGTACGGGGTCTCCGACAGTCGAGTATGCTCGACTGTAGCACCGCGAGCGAAGCGAGCGGGGGGTTGGCGAGCGAAGCGAGCAGGGGGCGGAGCCCCCTAGTTATCTTTCGAACCAGTTATCGGATTTGGGTGATTTGGGTATCAATCGACGCGTATTTTTGATTAGAATTTTTTAAAAATAAAAATAAATAAAAAATTTTACAAAAAGGCCCCAACGGCCCCATTAGCTGCGATCGTTTAAATTTTTCCCCTCCCACTTACACCCCCGTATCTCATGAACCAGGTGAGTTACAAAAAGTTTTAGTATGCCATTTTGTAAGCTGGACTCAACCTTTCGATCGGTATATAACTCGATCTGATCGGACAGTCGTAGCAAATTTTCCAAATTAGCTGTATATATTGGTAGTCGCCTTTCGCAACCTTTTTGCTGCTTTCGTCACTAGAGCGAACTGCCGTTCGCAGTGATCTCTGCAAACATCGAATAAACTTTAATTTGATTTATAAAAGAAAAAAATCAATATTAATGATTATTGAAAGACTTGATTTTATAAATCACATTTAAAAATTATTTGTGATTAAAAAAATTTCAAATAATTAATATTTTTATACCCTGAGCTCATTAAAAGTGGGCAAAAAAGGGTATAAAGCATTTGGCAGAATGTATGTAACAGGCAGAAGGGGGAGTGGCAGACCACCAAAAGTATATATATGTTCTTGATCAGGAACAACAGCCGAGTCGATTGAGACATGTCCGTCTGTTTGAACGCGTCGATCTCAGAATCCATAAGAGCTAGAGACTTCAAACTTGGAATGTAGGTTCCTGGATACCGTACGCAGATCAAGTTTGTTTTTATTTTTGGATCGGACAACTATATAATATAGCTGCCATAGGAACGATACATCGAAAATTAAGTTTTTGTATGAAAAGCTTCTTCAATTTTTGAAATATCTCAACCAATCTCACACGATATACATTTGGGGTGGTATTATACATCCTGACCAAATTTGGTTAAAGTCGGCCCACTATATGATATAGCTGTCATAGAGACGCTCTGCCGAAAATCAAGCATATGTATGAAATAGTCTTTTGTTTTTTGAGATATCGTAACCAAACTGATAGAATATGCATCTGGGTTGGTATTATACATCCTCACCGAATTTGGTCCAAATCGGACCACTATATCATATAGCTGCCACAGGAACAATTCGTCGAAAATAAACTTTTATAAAAGAGTACCTGGGCTCAGGGTATTCTACTGTCGAGCGTGCTCGACTGTAGCCGCACCTTACCGCGAGCGAAGCGACTCTTCTGATAAGTTGCACCTGTAGTCGGTTAGCACCAAACGAAGTGCAGAAAATGCCCGCTCAACGCTCACTTGAGTTGCAGGCACGCTTTGAATAACCTGAGCCAGGATCCCCTGTAGTTGTCCTCGCGCTGCCAGGACCCACGTCCAGATATCCTCGCGTTGCCAGGATCCCCTGTAGTTGTCCTCGCGCTGCCAGGACCCACGTCCAGATATCCTCGCGTTGCCAGGATCCCCTGTAGTTCTCCTCGCGCTGCCAGGACCCACGTCCAGATATCCAGGAACCCATAACGCCGACCGAGTTAGCCCGGTGAAGCTTTTAGGATCGTTACAAATTTTCTTTCGTAGTATTCTGCGAATATTTTCTTTTAAATTTTCATATTCATTTGCAATAATCTCCTTTATGTTGCATGAATTGAATTGCAGAAACGAAAACGGCAATTTTCGTTCGGTGATAAGTTCCACACATGGTTTTTTTTAGGTCGCTTTCGTTCACGAATACAACAACTTTTTGTTTTTTTTCTGGAACTTCCTGACTGATGTCCAATTTTTCTACATCTTCAAACTCCTTTACATGTTTGCTTCTTAAATGCCGCTGCATGTTGGTTACATATGCACCATGCAAATTAACGTCACAAATTTTGCACACTGCTACTTGTCTACCACCATTGTTATCAATTTTGAAAAACTCGCGCACCGCTTGATTTGTGTTTCGATCCATTTTTTTTGTTTTCAACTTATTAAATTTATAATTCTCTTTATTATTTGGCAATAATATAGAATAACAAGTTGATTTATATCTATATACCGTGCTTAAACTGATTGAGAACTATACCTTTAAGGGTATTAAAATTGAAATACGTAATGTTTAAAAACTATTTCATTTTTCGTTATGAGTAACAATATGTAATTAACCATAGGACTATAGCACAGGGGGATAAGTTCGTTCTACTGAATTTGTAAACATGAGTTCAAATACTATTATTATTTTTTGTCTTCAGAACCAAGAGTGTAATTTTTATCTTGATTATAAGCGGAGATATTAACAAAGTCTTTTTTTCAAAAGTTTTCATATGATAAAAGTCTTTAAAAACTTTTATTTTATTCCTCAAAAGACTTTTAAAATAAAAATCAAAAATAATGATTAATTTTAATTTTTGTTTTTTTTAAATTAAAGTAACGATTAATTTAAATTTATAAACTAAAAGTCTTAAAATAATCATTAACAATGATTTTTTTTGAATATTCCTCATAACAGTTATGGTCCCTGAAAATAAGGAAGCGAGGAGTTGCTTATTCTAAAAAATTGAGATACGTGTAGTCGTATTGCTCACTGTCATCGTTTTCGTCTATTTGCTCAGTGTATTCTGCTCAGGTTTCATCGAAGTCGTTTTGTGTATCGCAATCTGACATGAGTTCTCCGTATCCTGTGTCCGTTGATGTAACATCTGTGTCTGAACTTTCTTCATTAGCTCCTGCTTGAATATTAAAATTTCGTTATCTTTTTGCTGGGTCATTAATTTGAATTGGGGGTCTTTTTCCAACTTCAAATTGTGGTCTATTGATATAGTTGACTTGTCTGGCCTGTATGGATCTATCTACGTCCATTGGTACTGGTCGTGGTTGAGGTTTTTGTGCTGTTGGCCTGAATGGAGCTGGATGATATGGTGGTAATTGTTGAGGGTTAATTTTTCTTGTTTGATTTATAAATCCTGGAGAAAACTGTTGAGTCATTGGAAACGGTTGTTGTTTTCCAAAATGTGTATTAAACTGTCCATATGAAACGAATGGATTTTGCAATGGAGTCAGCGTATGTGGAATGGGAGGCGGATTACGGTAGCCTTGGTTAACCGGATTTTGCAGTTGTCGAGGGGTCAAAATTGGTTTTTGGATAATTCGGAAATTGGGGGGTGGACCTCTGCCATTGTCGTGAATTTACCGGAAACTTTAGTTTTCTAACTTCAGACACAGGTAGAATGCACTAGGAAGGTCTACTGGTTCTTTGATTCCTAGTAGTTGGGACAAATCTCCACGAAGTCCTCGTTCGAAAGTATATACGGCCTTATCACGATAAGCCTATTTCATAACGATTTCTGCCTCTTGGCCCAATTTCATGTAGTTTATTTTGTTTAGAATGAGAGATAAGTGTTTGTAAACGACTTGGAAAAATTCTTCAACTGATTGTTGATTTCCCAGTATTATTGTGGTCATTTGATATTCTAGAGTATCCAAGTCTCGTTTGTCCGCATAATGTAAAGTAAGGCACATTGTTATTTAAAATTTTTATAATAAACTGAATTTTGCTCGTCACACAATTGGATATCAGAAATTTTGGGGCTAAAAATTGCTTTCGTCACTAGACTTTTACCTCGTGTAAAGGTTTTTTTTTTTGGGATATCAGAAATTTTTGCAATGGCTTTTGCTTTTGACATTATAACTTTATCATTAATGCAGGGAGATAGTAAAATATATAACTCAGAGACTCCGGCCCTGTTTGCTTCGCTCGCGTTGCTACTGTCTACTTTTTATACCCTGAGCCCATTAAAAATGGGCAAAAAAGGGTATAATGCATTTGGCAGAATGTATGTAACAGGCAGAAGGGGGCGTGGCAGACCCCCAAAAGTATATACATTCTTGATCAGGATCAACAGTCGAGTCGATTGAGCCATGTCCGTCTGTCTGTCCGTCTGTCCGTCTGTCTGTCCGTCTGTCTGTCCGTCTGTTTGAACGCGTCGATCTCAAAAACCATAAGAGCTAGAGACTTCAAACTTGGTATGTAGGTTCCTGGATACCGTACGCAGATCAAGTTTGTTTTTATTTTTGGATCGGACGACTATATCATATAGCTGCCATAGGAACGATACATCGAAAATGAAGTTTTTGTATGAAAAGCATCTTTAATTTTTGAGATATCTCAACCAATCTCATACGATATATATTTGGGGTGGTATTATACATCCTGACCAAATTTGGTCCAAATCGGCCCACTATATCATATAGCTGTCATACAGTCGCTCTGCCGAAAATCAACTTTTAGTATGAAAAAGTTTTTTGTTTTTTGAGATATCGTAACCAAACTGATAGAATATGTATCTGGGCTCGTATTATACATTCTGACCAAGTTTGGTCCAAATCGGCCCACTATATCATATAGCTGTCATACAGCCGCTCTGCCGAAAATCAAGTTTTAGTATAAAAAAGTTTTTTGTTTTTTGAGATATCTTAACCAAACTAATAGAATATGCATTTATGTTGGTTTTGTACATTCTGACCAGATTTGGTTCAAATCGGTTCCATATATCAAATAGCTGCCATAGGAATAATTGGTCGAAAATCAACATTTATAAAAGAGTACCTGGGCTCAGGGTATCCTACTGTCGAGTGTGCTCGACTGTAGCCGCACCTCACCGCGAGCGAAGCGAGCCGGGGGTAGGCGAGCGAAGCGAGTAGGGGGCGGAGCCCCCTTGTTATACTAAGACTTGGATTTCGCCCGATCGGTCCTATGTTAGCTATATGATATAGTGGTTTGATTACCGGTTACCAATTTTGGTCTGGATGTATAAAACTATCTTAAATGCATGTTCTATCAATTTGGTTAAAATATCTCATAAACCAAAAAAGTTTTTCATACTAAAACCTAATTTTGACCCGATCGGTCCTATGACAGCTATATGATATAGCGGTCCGATATGAACCAATTTCGGTCAGGATGTATAAAACTAACTTAAATACATATTCTATCAATTTGGTTAAAATATCTCGTAAAACAAAAAAGTTTTTCATACTAAAACCTAATTTTGACCCAATCGGTCCTATGACAGCTATGTGATATAGTGGTCCGATTTGAACCAAATTTGGTCAGGATATATAAAACTATGTAAAATGCGTATTTTATCAGTTTGGTTGAGATATCTCATAAAACCAAAAAGTTTTTAGTACTAAAACGTGATTTTCGAACTAAAACGTGATTTTCGACCGATAGAAAAATGTATATATTCAGTTAACAGGCAATATCTTCCAAACCCCTCAACCAAAATTTATGTGTTATATACCAAAAAACGCAGAATTTTACAATATAATTAAATTTAATAAAAATCGTTATAGCCGTTTTGTCAAAAATCGCCTAAATATAAGCTAAAAACCTTATTTCACCTGTAAATGTTACCTGAGTGCGATTTTAGCGGGAAATAGCGTTTTCCCGCTAAACTAGCGGGAAATTCAAAAAGTCGTAGAACAAACATTTCTATATTTTTTGAAAAGAAACAAATCCTAATCATTACATCTAAGCTTTTTTAGCGCTTTGATACGCACAAACGAACCGACAAACAAACTGACTTTTCATCTTAATTTGAAAAGACCACTAAAAATTTCAAATTTTATTATCTTTTGAACCAGTTATCGGATTTGGGTGATCGAGGTATCAATCGACGCGTATTTTTGATTAGAATTTTTTAACAATAAAAAATGTTACAAAAAAGCCCCAACGGCCCCATTAGCTGCGATTGTTTAAATTTTTCCCCTCCCACTTACACCCCCGTATCTCATGAACCAGGTGAGTTAGAAAAATTCGGACCACTATATCATATAGCTGCCACAGGAACAATTCGTCGAAAATAAACTTTTATAAAAGAGTACCTGGGCTCAGGGTATTCTACTGTCGAGCGTGCTCGACTGTAGCCGCACCTTACCGCGAGCGAAGCGACTCTTCTGATAAATTGCACCTGTAGTCGGTTAGCACCAAACGAAGTGCAGAAAATGCCCGCTCAACGCTCACTTGAGTTGCAGGCACGCTTTGAATAACCTGAGCCAGGATCCCCTGTAGTTGTCCTCGCGCTGCCAGGACCCACGTCCAGATATCCTCGCGTTGCCAGGATCCCCTGTAGTTGTCCTCGCGCTGCCAGGACCCACGTCCAGATATCCTCGCGTTGCCAGGATCCCCTGTAGTTGTCCTCGCGCTGCCAGGACCCACGTCCAGATATCCTCGCGTTGCCAGGATCCCCTGTAGTTCTCCTCGCGCTGCCAGGACCCACGTCCAGATAAGCTTTTAGGATCGTTACAAATTTTCTTTCGTAGTATTCTGCGAATATTTTCTTTTAAATTTTCATATTCATTTGCAATAATCTCCTTTATGTTGCATGAATTGAATTGCAGAAACGAAAACAACAATTTTCGTTCGGTGATAAGTTCCACACATGGTTTTTTTTAGGTCGCTTTCGTTCACGAATACAACAACTTTTTGTTTTTTTTCTGGAACTTCCTGACTGATGTCCAATTTTTCTACATCTTCAAACTCCTTTACATGTTTGCTTCTTAAATGCCGCTGCATGTTGGTTACATATGCACCATGCAAATTAACGTCACAAATTTTGCACACTGCTACTTGTCTACCACCATTGTTATCAATTTTGAAAAACTCGCGCACCGCTTGATTTGTGTATCGATCCATTTTTTTTGGTTTCAACTTATTCAATTTATAATTCTCTTTATTATTTGGCAATAATATAGAATAACAAGTTGATTTATACCTATATACCGTGCTTAAACTGATTGAGAACTATACCTTTAAGGGTATTAAAATTGAAATACGTAATGTTTAAGAACTATTTCATTTTTCGTTATGAGTAACAATATGTAATTAACCATAGGACTATAGCACAGGGGGATAAGTTCGTTCTACTGAATTTGTAAACATGAGTTCAAATACTATTATTATTTTTTGTCTTCAGAACCAAGAGTGTAATTTTTTTTATCTTGATTATAATCGGAGATATTAACAAAGTCTTTTTTTCAAAAGTTTTCATATGATAAAAGTCTTTAAAGACTTTTATTTTATTCCTCAAAAGACTTTTAAAATAAAAATCAAAAATAATGATTAATTTTAATTTTTGTTTTTTTTAAATTAAAGTAACGATTAATTTAAATTTATAAACTAAAAGTCTTAAAATAATCATTAACAATGATTTTTTTTGAATATTCCTCATAACAGTTATGGTCCCTGAAAATAAGGAAGCGAGGAGTCGCTTATTCTAAAAAATTGAGATACGTGTAGTCGTATTGCTCACTGTCGTCGTTTTCGTCTATTTGCTCAGTGTATTCTACTAAGGTTTCATCGAAGTCGTTTTGTGTATCGCAATCTGACATGAGTTCTCCGTATCCTGTGTCCGTTGATGTAACATCTGTGTCTGAACTGTCTTCATTAGCTCCTGCTTGAATATTAAAATTTCGTTATCTTTTTGCTGGGTCATTAATTTGAATTGGGGGTCTTTTTCCAACTTCAAATTGTGGTCTATTGATATAGTTGACTACTCTGGCCTGTATGGATCTATCTACGTCCATTGGTACTGGTCGTGGTTGAGGTTTTTGTGCTGTTGGCCTGAATGGAGCTGGATGATATGGTGGTAATTGTTGAGGGTTAATTTGTCTTGTTTGATTTATAAATCCTGGAGAAAACTGTTGAGTCATTGGAAACGGTTGTTGTTTTCCAAACTGTGTATTAAACTGTCCATATGAAACGAATGGATTTTGCAATGGAGTCAGCGTATGTGGAATGGAAGGCGGATTACGGTAGCCTTGGTTAACCGGATTTTGCAGTTGTCGAGGGGTCAAAATTGGTTTTTGGATAATTCGGAAATTGGGGGGGTGGACCTCTGCCATTGTCGTGAATTTACCGGAAACTTTAGGAAGGTCTACTGGTTCTTTGATTCCTAGTAGTTGGGACAAATCTCCACGAAGTCCTCGTTCGAAAGTATATACGGCCTTATCACGATAAGCCTTTTTCATAACGATTTCTGCCTCTTGGCCCAATTTCATGTAGTTTATTTTGTTTAGAATGAGAGATAAGTGTTTGTAAACGAATTGGAAAAATTCTTCAACTGATTGTTGATTTCCGAGTATTATTGTGGTCATTTGATATTCTAGAGTATCCAAGTCTCGTTTGTCCGCATAATGTAAAGTAAGGCACATTGTTATTTAAAATTTTTATAATAAACTGAATTTTGCTCGTCACACAATTGGATATCAGAAATTTTGGGGCTAAAAATTGCTTTCGTCACTAGACTTTTACCTCGTGTAGAGGTTTTTTTTGTGGGATATCATTAATGCAGGGAGATAGTAAAATATATAACTAAGAGACTCCGGCCCTGTTTGCTTCGCTCGCGTTGCTACTGTCTTCTTTTTATACTAAGACTTGGATTTCGCCCGATCGGTCCTATGTTAGCTATATGATATAGTGGTTTGATTACCGGTTACCAATTTCGTTCAGGATGTATAAAACTATCTTAAATGCATGTTCTATCAATTTGGTTAAAATATCTCCGCTTCTCGTGGGACCAAAAACATGAAGCACAACAATACTAATAAATATCCGTTGGATCTCCCAGCGGCAAGTGTTGCAAGACACTTTGAAGACCGTGACCTTGACAGGGAACGGCCCCATGTGGTAGACCATCCTCCACATCGCCAGAACCAGGCAACCAGCAGAGGTGCTCATAGAGCACAGCAGGGCCACTCACGTGGTCAACCTTCGATGCGGCAGCAGCCGCGTCAGCATGCAGCCTCCGCAATCCAATGACAGGCCTAAGCAGCAGCATCCAAGGAAGAAGGATGCATACCTACCAGAGCGAGGGCAACCAGGAGGGTTGGACGCCAACAGACGCCAACTTTGCGGCTCCAGGGTCAGATGGTACCTAAGGTACCTCTCCCAGGGGATGGCGCCACTGGAGGCCCTAGCAAAGGCAAAGGAGCCACCAGCTGCACCACAGGCGCAGGCCACAACACCTGCCTCAAAAAGGTCGAGCAGCACATTAACACCCCCATCGGATACTCCGAAGAGGGTGTGTGCTGTTGCGGCCAATACGGATGCAGCACGTGGAGCGAGCAAGCGGCAGCAAGATGCGTTAAACGAGCGCCCAAGCACGTCGCAAGCAGCAGCAGCCCTCAGAGAAAAGTCTTCCTCTCTAGCGCCCACCAAGCCTGCCTCCTCCTATGCTGAGGTCGCGAAAAAGGCAAGGGTGGCCGTGTTACCCGCGGACTATCCCCAGGTAATTCTCAGCCACGGGGAACTATCCACGCTAGAAGAGGTCATTCTGGACGAGGTAATCTCTACAGGATGGGACACCGCGGTCTCATTCACTGGGATTCACTTCCGGGTTGGATACCTAGTAGTGGACTGCAGTGATGAGAATGCCGCAGACTGGCTGATGACCGTGGCGTCCAGACTTCAGTCATGGAAGGGTGTGCCGCTAGATGCTAGGATGGGAGACGACATACCGTCGCCCCATAGTATCAGGCTTCTCTGTCCTAGAAGCGCGGATCGGTCGAGTGATTCACTGTTGGCTCTGCTGAGGAACCAAAACAAGTTGGATACCGACGCATGGAGAGTGCTATCCAGAAGGAACGAGGGAGGCGGTGCACTCCTCGTCATTGGCATCGATGAGCTGTCCAAGGAGGAGATCAAAGCAAGAGGGCATCACGTCTTCTTCCGCTTCGGGAAAATACCCGTCTGCGGGCTGAAGAAGAAGGAGAAGGTCGGCGGGTAGCAAACACCGGCCGTAGCAGAGCAGGCAGCTGGCATGAGGGCTCCGCCTGCCCCAGCTGACCCCGCATCATCGACCCCACCCGATAACGATCCAAGCTATCGTACGCCAGAGTCCATCACCGTGCTGGATGACCTAGCCGAGGATGAGGATCTGTCAGATGTAACGCTGGATTTATTATCGGAAGGGGCGATGGATGATGAAGAGGCCATGTCTTCTCAGGAGCTCGAAGAGGAGCTCAACATGGAGGAGGAAGGAGCGGACACTACACTCCGCGGCGACTCGGGCACATCCCGCCTCCAGTCGCCAGAGCAGGTGGAGCCGCAGCTGTGATGACTCAGGTCATCACCACAGGGCTAGCCCAGGTGAATATCCATCACGCCAAAGCGGCCTCGGCCGTCTTGGCTAGGATATTCACCCACCAACAACTTGGGCTAGCCCTTGTACAGGAGCCATGGGTCAACAATGGCATAAAGGGCCTGTACACAGCTGACTCTAAGGTAATCTGGGATCAAAGGGACCCATTACCAAGAACATGCATAATGGTAAGGAAATGTATTAATTATACTATCCTTTCAGAATTCCTATCCAAAGACTGCGTCCCAATCGCAGTACAACATGTAGGAACCACTTATACAACGGTTGTAGCATCGGCGTATTTCGCAGGGGATGGAGCCTGCCCCCACCAGAGGTCATCAGGCTGGTGGAGTACTGCCGGGATGAACACCTACCCATCATCATCGGGTGTGATGCAAATGCCCATCATCAGGTATGGGGCAGTACAGACACGAACCAACGTGGTGAGTACCTTATGGATTTTATATTTAAATATAATCTAGAACTTGGCAATGTCGGAATCACTCCGACATTTGTAACTAGAGCTAGGGAAGAGGTCTTAGACATCACCCTACTCAGTAGATCCCTTATGCCCCACCTAAGGGATTGGCATGTCTCGCCAGAAGAATCCATGTCAGATCATAGGATCATCCTGTATTAACTACAAGTAAATACAGATAGTAGCATACCTACCCGCAATCCCAGAAAAACAAAATGGGATAAGTTTTCAGAGATCCTTAAGCACAATCTACCTGAGACTGTATCTGGTATACCTAGGTGCCCCTCGGAGCTAGAAAAAGCGGTAGGGTCACTGAATAGTATCATTAGCAATGCATACTTAAGAAGCTGCCCTATGGGGAAGAAAAGATAAGAAAAAGATACCCCGTGGTGGAATGATAGCCTTAAAGTGCTAGGAATCACCACACGTCGCCTCTTCCACAGAGCGAAGAGAGACGGAACATGGGATCTTTACCGACAGGCACTGACCTCCTACAACAAGGAGATCCGGAAAGTCAAACGGAAGAACTATAGGGACTTCTATGAAAGCATCGGAAGCACGTATGAAGGCGCTCGGCTCCATAGAGCATTATCAAAACGGGCGCCAGAGGCAAACTTAGCCTTGAAGCGTAGGGACAACACCTTCACTTGAAGTAATATGCAAAAGTTAGAGCTTCTGTTCGAAACACATTTTCCAGGGAGCATCCCCTTGAAAGAAGAAAGTCTCGAGCAAGGAAGACGATTTAGGCCGGAGACCGATGATTGGGCAATCGCAAAATCAACAGTCACATCTGAGAGATTGAGGTGGGCAATTGGAACTTTCCAGCCCTACAAATCACCGGGCCTAGATGGTATATACCCAATTTTTCTGCAGCAGGAACAGGGCACACTCCTATCGGTCCTCAGGAAGATTATGGTCAGTAGCCTTGCACTTGGACACATACCGAGCGCATGAAGTAGAGCTGGAGTGGTCTTCATCCCCAAGGCAGGGAAGAAAGACATCACCAACCCAAACCTGAAAAAAAGGAAATACACCAGCATTTTTCAGGCTGAGGTATGTGCAATAGGGAGGTGTGCAGACTTTAATCTAAGACGTAACTATCACAATAGAGATATCGCAATCCTATCGGATAGTCAAGCGGTATTAAATGCACTCAGTAAGACGAAAATAACGTCGAGAGTAGTCCGGGAGGTCCGGTCTAAGTTAGACCAACTGGGTTCACTGAACAGGCTGACCCTCAGGTGGATCCCGGGTCATAACGATATAGCAGGGAATGAAACCGCCGACAAATTGGCAAGAATGGATCCAACAATCCCTTTATATGTCCTGAACCGTTCTGTGGAATAGGCAAACACACTTTCCGAGAACATCTCAGGAAAGATGAAAAACATCTAAGACAGTCCGAATGGGAACAAACCACGGGTCTCCGACAGGCGAAACGTCTTATAGGCAACTATAATCAAAGGCGTTTCGATAAACTGATTCCCATGGGGAAGAATAGACTCAGAATAATGACAGGTCTGCTGACCGGGCATTGCAGACTGAGAAGCCACCTACACAAAATAGGTATAGTTAGTAACGGAACATGCCGTTACTGTGACATCGAAGAGGAAACCTCGATGCACATCATAGCAGAATGCGCAGCCCTGGCTAGACGCAGATGTAGTATCCTAGGGATACATGTCATACAGTTGGGAGACATAGTAGACCTCAACCCTATCAAAATCTTTGAATTCGTGCAGCAGATAGGGCTGATGGAAGAGCTATAAGCTCAGAAGGGGGTACAATAGATCTTTTAGGTCGCAGGTGCAATTTCCCCATCACATAATAATAATAATTGTGCGTAGGTGTAATAGATTAATAATAAAATAAGGTTTGACTTTTCGCAAATTATTTGTGTTTGTGTTTAGTGTAAAATTTGTGTTCATGTGTTTAGGCAACAAATTGCAACTTTTTTCTTCTGAATTGAACCAAACCGACTTTTTTGGATAGATTTGGGGCGCCAAACACCGAAAAACATTTTTTTTTTTCTATGGCAGAATTTTTTTTTAGAATTTTTTGAAACTTGGCTGTTTTTTTAATGCATTTTTTTAGAGGTACGCCCACTTTTGTCATCATTACACCCGAATTCCAAAACCGATATTCAAAAGCTTTACTTTTTCTGAAAGCTAATGAATATACCTAATTTATCTATACACAGTCTAAGATTAAAGTTAGTAGTTTAAGAGCAATTAATTTTTGAATTAAGAAAATGTTGTTTTTATAAAGCTTTTTTTTTTAGCTTTTTTTGTTTTTAAATTCAAGGAAAACTCGAAAAAAAATCTGAACGGGGGTTCAGATTTTTTTCTGCAAAGCTGCATTATTTGAGCGTCGTTTGAGATATGCCTTATGAAAACCTGTGGAGAGACGGCGATATAAAATTTGTTTGTGTCTAGGCATGTTTTTGTCGACTTTTTTGACTTCCTTGTAGAGTGGCATAACCTTTTGTATAAAAATTTTTGGTGTATTTATAGATATTCTAACCAAACTAACAGGAAATCAATTTGATGTGGTTTTACGCATAATGACCAAAGTTGGTTCAAATCGGTCGACTATATCATACAGCTGCCATAGGAACGATCGGTTGAAATCCACCTTTAGTATGGAAAACTTTTTTATTTTCTAAGATATTTTAATCGAACTCACAAATTGTGTACTCCATGTTGTCCTTTACATCTTTATTAATTTTGGTTCGAATCTGTCTACTATATCATACAGCTGTCATAGGACCGATCGGTCTAAAAACAAGTTTTAGTATGAAAAACTTTTGTGTTTTTTGAGATATCTTAACTAAACTGATATAATATGCATATAAGTTGGTCTTATGCATCCTGACCAAAGTTGGTTCAAATCGGTCCACTATATCATATAGGTGTCATAGGACCGATCGGTAGAAAATCATGTTTTAGTATAAAAACTTTTTTGTTTTTGGAGAAATCTCAATAAAACTCATAAATTGGGTATCTTTAATTGCCCCTCATATTCTTATAAAATTTGGTTGAAATCGGATAACATATAGCTGCCATAGGAACAATCGATACGAACGGTCGATAAGCAACCTTTAGTATGAAAAACTTTTTTGTTTTTTAAGTTATCTGTACCAAAGTTACAAGTTATAAGCCTTCTATTGCCTTATACAACCTGTCCAAATTTGGTTGGAATCAGATCACTATAACATATAGTTGCCATGGGACCGTTCAGTCAAAAATCAACCTTTGCGTCAAAATTCTTTCATTACTTATATGCTAATAACTTTGTCGTTCTTCCATAGATTTTAACGGTAAACATACCAAACGATGGGTAATTAATATAGCTTTATATATAAAGACAAATTTAATAGTTCAGATGACCATCTTAAATGCATATTCAGGCAGTTTAGTTAAAATATCTCAAATAACAAAAAAGTTTTTCATTTTAACACTTTAGTTTCCGCCGATTGTTCCTATGGCAGCTATATATCATTGGAAAGGTGAGTTTAAGGGCTTTTTGACGTACCTTCAAACTTTTTTTCTAAAGTACTCACTTTAAAGTAAAGTATTCACTTTACAGGTGAAATAAGGTTTTTTAGCTTATATTTTGGCGATTTCTGACAAAACGGCTCTAACGATTTTTATTAAATTTATGTATGTTTTAGTACGTAAAATTCTGCGTTTTTGGTATATAACACATAAATTTTGGTTAAGGGGTTTGGAAGATATTGCCTGTTAACTGAATATATATATTTGTCCATCGGTCGAAAATCACGTTTTAGTTCGAAAATCATGTTTTAGTATAAAAACTTTTTTGTTTTTGGAGAAATCTCAATAAAACTCATAAATTGGGTATCTTTAATTGCCCCTCATATTCTTATAAAATTTGGTTGAAATCGGACCACTATAACATATAGCTGCCATAGGAACAATCGATACGAACGGTCGATAAGCAACCTTTAGTATGAAAAACTTTTTTGTTTTTTAAGTTATCTGTACCAAAGTTACAAGTTATAAGCCTTCTATTGCCTTATACAACCTGTCCAAATTTATAGTTGCCATGGGACCGTTCAGTCAAAAATCAACCTTTGCGTCAAAATTCTTTCATTGCTTATATGCTAATAACTTTGTCGTTCTTCCATAGATTTTAACGGTAAACATACCAAACGATGGGTAATTAATATAGCTTTATATATAAAGACAAATTTAATAGTTCAGATGACCATCTTAAATGCATATTCAGGCAGTTTAGTTAAAATATCTCAAATAACAAAAAAGTTTTTCATTTTAACACTTTAGTTTCCGCCGATTGTTCCTATGGCAGCTATATGATATAGTTGACCGATTTCAACCAAATTCAGTCATAATGCGTAAAACAACATCAAATAGATTTCCTGTAAGTTTGGTTAGGATATCTCAAAAAACACAACAAATTTTCATACAAAAGGTTATGCCACTCTACAAGGAAGTCAAAAAAGTCGACAAAAACATGCCTAGACACAAAAAAAATATTATATCGCCGTTTCTCCACAGGTTTTCATAAGACATATCTTAAACGACGCTCAAATAATGCAGCTTTGCAAAAAAAAATCTGAACCCCTGTTCAGTTTTCCTTGAATTTAAAAACAAAAAAAGCTAAAAAAAAAGCTTTATAAAAAACAACATTTTCTTAATTCAAAAATTAATTGCTCTTAAACTACTAACTTTAATCTTAGACTGTGTATAGATAAATTAGGTATATTCATTAGCTTTCAGGAAAAGTAAAGCTTTTGAATATCGGTTTTGGAATTCGGGTGTAATGATGACAAAAGTGGGCGTACCTCTAAAAAAATGCATTAAAAAAACAGCCAAATTTCAAAAAATTCTAAAAAAAAATTCTGCCATAGAAAAAAAAAAATGTTTTTCGGTGTTTGGCGCCCCAAATCTATCCAAAAAAGTCGGTTTGGTTAAATTCAGAAGAAAAAAGTTGCAATTTGTTGCCTAAACACATGAACACAAATTTTTTTTCGAGTTTTCCTTGAATTTAAAAACAAAAAAAAGCTAAAGAAACAAGCTTAAAAAAAACAACATTTTCTTAATTCAAAAATTAATAGCTCTTAAAATACTAACTTTAATCTTAGACTGTGTATAGATGAATTATAGGTATATTCATTAGCTTTCAGGAAAAGTAAAGTATCGGTTTTGGCATTCGGGTGTAATGATTACAAAAGTGGGCGTACCTCTAAAAAAAAGCATTAAAAAAACAGCCAAATTTCAAAAAATTCTAAAAAAAAAAATTTTGGTATAGAAAAAAAAAAAAAATGTTTTTCGGTGTTTGGGGCCCCAAATCTATCCAAAAAAGTCGGTTTGGTCCAATTCAGAATTGGGCTGTTGCCTAGTGTTATTTGTGACGAATCAAAAGATATTTTAAATAAAATTATATGCAGCAAATTAAAATGATATTGGAATTAAAATTCTTTTTATGATTTTGTAAGATTAAAGTTCCAATTAAAACATTTATAACACGTCTTCTTTAGTTCATTGTCTTTATTCAATTGATTTCAACTTAAAGGCTGAGCGCTGAGAAGCAGCGACATTGCAGCCGTTTAACATATTGTATATAAGCGTCAATGTGTAAAGCAACGGAAACGTTGCTAGCGGGCTGAGAGGGTTATGCATGCACATATATATAGTAACATATTCACAATAACACATAAGCACTTACGCACTTATATCTTATCGTAATCATGTAATCGAACACCACTGGTAAAAATAACAAATCGGGCGCTCCCACGCTTCGAACGTTAACCAAATTCCCTTAAGCCGAGGTTTGCTAAGCGTCAACATTTAATCTTTAGCTTTAGCCTTGATTTTCACTTGTACTCCAAACGTCGGTTAATTGTTATAAATAAAATATATTTTTTTTATTAACCAATTATACTGGACTTGTAATTGGCGCAGCCGGTAGGATATCGTTTTTGAAGTAATATCCGTATTCTTAATCAATCTAGTGACAAGGTATCCTTGAATAACCAAGCGATCCTTTTTGATTGATCCCGCGAATTGACGCAATTAGCAATCGGAAAAGTTACAATTTAGATAAATCGATATCCGAATAAGAACCCGTGTGCACTAAATTAATTAAAAGACCTATTTCTGTGGCCCGCTAAACAAAGCGTGACTGCCACTTAAGTGAAATTAATTAATAATCAATACACAGTGCAGATCGCTTAGTACTTAAGTCTCAATATAGAGCAGTACGCCAACAAAATAAAACTATACCAACGAAAACCAAACAATACAAAACAAATACAAATACAATGACACCTCCAGCTTCACCCGAAGTACCACCAATGTGCTTATCGCAGACAGATCTAAAACAGGCTCTTGGCCAGATAAAACAAGTACCTGTTTTCGACGGTCAAACTGAAGAACTCACAGCGTTTGTGAGAAGGGTGGACTATATTATCCACCTATACCCCAATAATAATGCCAGACAACAAAGCGTACTTTGTGGAGCAGTGGAACTACAAACAACAGGATCAGCCCAACGCGTCGCACAGATGTCAGCAGCCACAACCTGGATCCAATTGAGGGCAGCACTCATAGAGGAATTTAAAACACAAACACCATTTGAAGAATTATTACGCCGATTATACAACACAAGTTACAACGGAAGTATCCGTAAGTTCGTCGAAGATTTGAAGAATTATTACGCCCATTATACAACACAAGTTACAACGGAAGTATCCGTAAGTTCGTAGAAGATTTAGAGTATAAGTCTTTTGTAATTTCTAATAATTTATTATTAGAAAATAATGCTGCTAATAGCATTTTGTACACAAATGCTTTGAAAAAATACAGTTAAATACGTTATTACCTAGAAGCTTCCGGACAGAATTTTTATGACATTTTATAAATACGACATTAGTACTGTGACCAAGCTAAAAGAAGTCGCTCAAAGAGAGGGACTGTACGAAAACAATCACTCTGAGCGCAATAAACCTCAAAGTAATAATGAAACCCAAACTTCTTCTAAAAATGATAATTCCTGAAGGAATAAGGGAAATAATCATCAACACTATTATCCTTCAACAACTACACCCTATACAAACAATCAATCATATCAACATCCTCAAAATAACCATCAACTCCAACAAGAATTCAGTCAAAATCTAAATCAGGAAAGGGCTCAAAACCCAATCAATAACCAATCGAGTAAAAATCAACCTAGTACTAATCCAACTGTCAAAAGACAACGTGAAAGTACTAGCGGACAATCCAAAATTGTTGTAGATGAAAATTTTTATCAAACAGGCTCGGACTCCCAAACAGAATAAACCCTTTTATTCGGTTAATAATGAATAATCGACACCTCAAATGTGTAATAGATACGGGATCTTCCATTAACATTATGAAGTCGAATTTTCTAGATTTTCCGATAAAAACATGTAATTTGACAGTTCAAACCATAAATGGAAACACTACTTTAAAACAATGTATTTCCTTAGCCCCAAGCAAACTTTGCGATGAAGAAAAAAGTAAGTTAACAAAAATTTAGTTTGAATTTAATGACATTCAGTACAAGGAAAGTGACAATTTGACTTTTACTAGTACAATAAAACATGTCATTCAAACAAAACATGAAGATGCTATTTACAAGCGTCCTTATAAATATCCACAAACTTATGATGAAGAAGTGGAAAAACAAATTAAAGATATGATCCAACAAGGAATAATTAGAAAATCAAATTCTCCTTATTGCTCACCAGTTTGGATAGTACCAAAGAAAAGTGATGCATCAGGAAAGAAAAAATTCAGAATAGTCATTGACCATCAGAACTTAAACGAAATCACAATAGATGATAAATACCCTGCAACTTTTCAACGTTGCATGAACAACCTTTTAGAAGATTTAATCTATAAGGATTGTCTGGTCTATATGGAGTGTATTCCACTTCATTGGCAGAGCACATATTGTCACTAAAAAGAGTCTTCATGAAACTTAGAGAAGCCAATTTAAAGCTACAGTTAGATAAATGTGAATTTCTGAAAAAGGAAACTGAATTCCTTGGTCACATTGTCACAACTGAGGGTATAAAACCTAATCCAGAAAAAGTCAGAGCAATTGAAAATTTTCCAATACCAAATACAACTAAGGAAATCAAATCATTCCTAGGACTTTGCGGTTATTACAGAAAATTCATACCAAACTTCGCTCAAATTGTAAAGCCAATGACCTTAAATCTAAAAAAGAATGCATGAATTGATATAAAAAACAAAGGTTATATCGCAGCATTTGAGAAGTTGAATTTACTCATTACCTCAGATCCTATACTTACATATCCCAATTTTGAAAAATCATTCAATTTAACTACTGATGCAAGCAATTTCGCTATAGGTGCAGTATTATCGCAAAATCGTAAACCTATATGTTATGCAAGTAGAACATTAAATGAGCATGAATTAAAATATTTTGCAATAGAAAAGGAACTCTTAGCAATTGTTTGGGCAACCAAATATTTCAGATCCTATCTTTTCGGAAGAAAATTCGAAATCCTTAGTGTTCACAAGCCCCTTGTTTGGTTGAACAACATCAAAGAACCAAACATGAAATTACAAAGATGGAGAATCAAGTTAAATGAATTCGATTATCACATCAAATATGTCCCTGGTAAAGAAAATTATGTAGCAGACGCTCTATCAAGAATTAAAATAGAAGAAAATTTGTTAGGCGAAATTCCTAATAGTACAGCAGCAACTGTACACAGCGCACAAGAAGACAACCAAAATTATATTTCAATTACCGAAAGACCACTTAATTATTACAACAGGCAAATTGAGTTTATTAAACATAATATCAATGAAGTGAAAGTAATAAACTATTTCCATAAAAGCAAAATACAAATAATGTATAAAGAAATGACAAACGTCTACGCTAAAGAACTTATAAAAGAATATCTATGCACAAAGAAAAGCGTAATAATCTTTCATAATGAAGCAGACTTTTTAATTTTCCAATCCGCTTTTATAGAAATATTCAGTCCCAGTAACTTAACAAAAGTAATGAAATCTAATAAAATCCTAATAGACATACAATCATATTCTGAATTTAAAGAATTTGTTGTCAAAACTCACAAAGATTTGTTGCATCCAGGTATAGAAAAACTTGTCTTATTATTTAAAGAAAAGTACTACTATCCAGACTATCAAAACTTAAACCATTATTAATGAATGTCAAACTTGTAATATTGCTAAAACAGAACATAGAAACACAAAATTAAATTTCGAGAAACGTTCAACCCAAGAGAAAAATATGTTATAGATTTTTATATGGTGGATAATAAACTATTCTTGTCATGCATCACTGCGAACGGCAGTTCGCTCTAGTGACGAAAGCAGCACGAAGGGTGCGAAAGGCGACTAGCAATATATACAGCTAATTTGGAAAATTTGCTACGACTGTCCGATCAGATCGAGTTATATACCGATCGAAAGGTTGAGTCCTAACTTACAAAATGGCATACTAAAACTTTTTGTAACTCACCTGGTTCATGAGATACGGGGGTGTAAGTGGGAGGGGAAAAATTTAAAAAATTCTAATCTAATAATACGCGTCGATTGATACCCAAATCACCCAAATCCGATAACTGGTTCGAAAGATAATAAAATTTGAAATTTTTAGTGGACTTCTCAAAATGAGATGAAAAGTCAGTTTGTTTGTCGGTTCGTTTGCGCGTATCAAAGCGCTAAAAAAGCTTAGATGTAATGATGAGGATTTGTTTCTTTTCAAAAATATAGAAATGTTTGTTCTACGACTTTTTGAATTTCCCGCTAGTTTAGCGGGAAAACGCTATTTCCCGCTAAAATTGAAACCCCAATAGTTTGCAAACCATAGAAGCTACAGATATGTCCTATATATCATTGGAAAGGTGAGTTTAAGGGCTTTTTGACGTACCTTCAAACTTTTTTTCTAAAGTACTCAGGTAACATTTTACAGGTGAAATAAGGTTTTTTAGCTTATATTTTGGCGATTTCTGACAAAACGGCTCTAACGATTTTTATTAAATTTATGTATGTTTTAGTACGTAAAATTCTGCGTTTTTGGTATATAACACATAAATTTTGGTTAAGGGGTTTGGAAGATATTGCCTGTTAACTGAATATATATATTTTTCCATCGGTCGAAAATCACGTTTTAGTTCGAAAATCACGTTTTAGTACTAAAAACTTTTTGGTTTTATGAGATATCTCAACCAAACTGATAAAATACGCATTTTACATTGTTTTATATATCCTGATTAAAGTTGGTTCAAATCGGACCACTATATCATATAGCTGTCATAGGACCGATCGGATCAAAATTAGGTTTTAGTATGAAAAACTTTTTTGTTTTACGAGATATTTTAACCAAATTGATAGAATATGCATTTAAGTTAGTTTTATACATCCTGACCGAAATTGGTTCATATCGGACCGCTATATCATATAGCTGTCATAGGACCGATCTGGTCAAAATAAGGTTTTAGTATGAAAAACTTTGTTGATTTATGAGATATTTTAACCAAATTGATAGAATATGCATTTAAGTTAGTTTTATACATCCTGACCGAAATTGGTTCATATCGGACCGCTATATCATATAGCTGTCATAGGACAGCTTTTAGTATGAAAAACTTTTTTGATTTATGAGATATTTTAACCAAATTGATAGAATATGCATTATATGATTAAGTTAGTTTTATACATCCTGACCGAAATTGGTAACCGGTAATCAAACCACTATATCATATAGCTAACATAGGACCGATCGGGCGAAAAGTCTTAGTATGAAAAGTAGACAGTATTACGCGAGCGAAGCAAACAGGGGCGGAGCTATATTTTTTACTATCTCCCTGCTTTTATGATAAACTTAAAATGTCAAAAGCAAAAGCAATTGCAAAAATTTCTGATATCCCACAAAAAAAACATCTACACGAGGTAAAAGTCTAGTGACGAAAGCACTAATTGGTATTCGGCACTGTGCAAAAAGTAATTTTTATGTACAAAGAAGCTCACCCTTTTTGAGCACAGTGCACAATGCCAAATTTCGTGTTTTTTTTTTTTTTTTTAATAATTTTTATTTTTATTTAAAGTTTTTATAATAAACTGAATTTTGCTCGTCACACAATTGGATATCAGAAATTTTGGAGCTAAAAATTGCTTTCGTCACTAGACTTTTACCTCGTGTAGAGGTTTTTTTTGTGGGATATATATCTATTCCAAATTTGTTTCCTTAATTGAAGTAAAAGGTAGAGATTGGGTAGAAGCTAAAAGGGCATTACTTAAAGTTTTTAATGCAATGGGAAAACCAAAAGAAATAAAAGCAGATAAGGACTCAGCATTTATGTGCTCGGCTTTACAGATATGGTTAAAGTCGAAAGGAGTGGATATAAACATAACAACAAACAAAAATGGAATTTCTGATGTTGAGAGATTTCACAAGACAGTCAATGAAAAGTTAAGAATTATAAATACGGAATCAGATTCGGAAAATAAACTAACTAGATTTGAAATAATACTTTATACATATAATCATAAAACCAAACACAATACAACAGGTAGAACACCAGCAGATATTTTTATATACGCAGGAACCCCAGAATTAAAGCAAACCAAATAGATAAACTAAATGAAAAAAGCACAGAATTTGAAATTGACACTAATTATAAAGAATCACCACTAGTGCGTTCTAGATCAACAAACCCATTTAAAAAGACAGGTAACTTAAAACAACTTGACGAAAAACATTTAGAAGAGACAAATAGAGGTAGAAAAATAATACACTACAAATCGAAGTTTAAGAAGAAGAAAATAACTAATAAGAGTAAATATGATAATTCCAGATCACCTCCAATTGACAACACAAACCAGGAAACTACAACATAAAATAATACCATTCATCAAGCCAGTGGCCAAAGCCTAGAAGTAAACACGATCCAATCTAAAAATGGCTATCTTATATTTACAACAGGAACCATAAACCAATAAATTATGAATATCATTATTTAACTGTTAATCTTACAAAAATTGAAGACACATATGACAATTTGATGAAACAAGCTAAAGAATTCGAATCATTATCACAAATTCGATGTTTAACAGAAAAACTCGAAAGAGAAATGAACGGTATAAGAATATTAAAACAAAATAAAAGAGGTCTAATTAATTTTATAGGAACATTTTATAAATACTTATTTGGCACATTAGATCAAGAAGATAGAGCAGAATTAGAAACGAAAATTAAACATTTATCAGAAAATAGCGGTCAAGCAAATGAATTAAATCAAGTAATAGAAGCAGTAAATCGAGGAATAGAAGTAACTAACACACTAAGTTTAACAAATGAAGGAAATGAAAAACTATCTATAATCACATTTAATCTACAAGAGTTCACAGAATACATTGAAGACGTTGAGCTAGGAATGCAACTAACAAGATTAGGTATATTCAACCCTAAATTACTAAAGCATAACCCATTATCACATGTCAATTCACAAAAAATTTTAAACATTAAAACATCCACATGGTTAAAAACAACTACAAACGAAATTTTGATAATTTCCCATATTCCACGCGAAATTATCAACGCGATTATCTTTTTTTAAAATTTTACCATACCCAGACAAACACAACAACATTTTAACTGAAATTTTACATGACAAATACTACACACAAAATATAAGCATACATAGCAAAGACAAAAGATTTAGTTATGAATAAATGTATAATAGGAATTTTAAATCAAGTCTCTACTAAATGTAGATACTCAAAAACACATAAAGCATTTGAAATAAAACACATAGAACCTAATATAATGTTAACTTGGAACCTACCTAAAACCACTTTAAATCAAAATTGCTTGAATAGAGAAATAATAATAGAAAGTAATAATATAATAAAAGCATTCAATTGTTCAATTCAATTAGTAAAAATATTAATGACAAGTACCATGCTAGATTACACACAAACCATTTATGTAAACAATAATGTAACGAAACTAGAACCACTTTCCTATATCAAAGCAAAAGAAATTGTACAAGAAGAAACAAAACATTATAATACATTTCAAATTATAACTTTAACAACACTTATAATTATTGTAATCACTCTAATATTATGCTTTAGCTATAAATATAAGAACATACCACATAAAATAATTGTCAAATTTAAGAAACAAACAGAAACAACCCCACAATCAAATATTGTAAACTTAAATCCAATATTAAACCAAAATGAAAATATTGTAATTGATTCTGAACCAACATTATATCCTAAGATAAACGCCTGAGGACAGGCTAATTTTTTATTGATGGGGAAGTAACATATTCACAATAACACATAAGCACTTACACACTTATATTTCTTATCGTAATCATGTAATCGAACACCACTGGTGAAAATAACAAATCGGGCGCTCCCACGCTTATATATACATTGCGGTCAAGCATGGGAACAATGCTGACTCGGCTATTTAAGCGGTCGCCGTTATCAAGAGCGATCATATTTCGGCCGCACTTGAAATGTGCTGAAGGCACTGACGTTAGGCCGCGCTGCGACAAAGTCGTCGCTAAGTGTATTTTGTATTGACATAACAACAAAGTGTTGCTGCCTTAGTTATGCTTAGGCAGGCAAAGTGTTGCTGCCCAATATATATGTAATATTCTTTAATATACATATGTGTACATGCTACATCTCCCTCCTTTTAAAAATTAACGTAATTGGATGTAGTTACTTTAATTCTTATTATTATTTTTTTTAAATTTTTATGTATTTTTTTGATTGTTGTTTTAATATTATTTTTATATCTAGTAGATGTAAATATGTATATGAGAAAAAAAAATATTTGTCTCTTTTTTTTTTTAAATTGTTTCTTATTTAAATTCTGTTTTTCTTTTATTATTGTCATTTTATTATTTGTTCGAACATTAATTTATATTTCTTCTTTATATGAAAATTTTCCAATACTTATTATAAACTTTTTACCTATCTTTATGTAGATTTTGCTTTTCTTTTTGGTATCTCTAACACAAAAAAAACCTCTACACGAGGTAAAAGACTAGTGACGAAAGCAATTTTTAGATCCTAAATTTCTGATATCCAATTGTGTGACGAGCTAAATTCAGTTTATTATAAAAACTTTAAATAAAAATAAAAATTATTAAAAAAAAAAAAAACACGAAAATTGGCATTGTGCACTGTGCTTAAAAAGGGAGAGCTTCTTTGTACATAAAAATTACTTTTTGCACAGTGCCGAATACCAATTTTCGTGTTTTTTTTTTTTTAATAATTTTTATTTTTATTTAAAGTTTTTATAATAAACTGAATTTAGCTCGTCACACAATTGGATATCAGAAATTTTGGATCTAAAAATTGCTTTCGTCACTAGTCTTTTACCTCGTGTAGAGGTTTTTTTTGTGGGATATCAGAAATTTTTGCAAATGCTTTTGCTTTTGACATTTTAACTTTATCATAAATGCAGGGAGATAGTAAAAAATATAGCTAAGAGACTCCGCCCCTGTTTGCTTCGCTCGCGTTACTACTGTCTACTTTTCATACTAAGACTTTTCGCCCGATCGGTCCTATTTTAGCTATATGATATAGTGGTTTGATTACCGGTTACCAATTTTGGTCAGGATGTATAAAACTAACTTAATCATATAATGCATATTCTATCAATTTGGTTAAAATATCTCATAAATCAAAAAAGTTTTTCATACTAAAACCTAATTTTGACCAGATCGGTCCTATGACAGCTATATGATATAGCGGTCCGATATGAACCAATTTCGGTCAGGATGTATAAAACTAACTTAAATGCATATTCTATCAATTTGGTTAAAATATCTCATTATTCAAAAAAGTTGTTCATACTAAAACCTTATTTTGACCAGATCGGTCCTATGACAGCTATATTATATAGCGGTCCGATATGAACCAATTTCGGTCAGGATGTATAAAACTAACTTAAATGCATATTCTATCAATTTGGTTAAAATATCTCGTAAAACAAAAAAGTTTTTCATACTAAAACCTAATTTTGATCCGATCGGTTCTATGACAGATATATGATAAAGTGGTCCGATTTGAACCAACTTTGGTCAGGATATATAAAACAATGTAAAATGCGTATTTTATTAGTTTGGTTGAGATATCTCATAAAACCAAAAAGTTTTTAGTACTAAAACGTGATTTTCGAACTAAAACGTGATTTTCGACCGATGGAAAAATATATATATTCAGTTAACAGGCAATATCTTCCAAACCCCTTAACCAAAATTTATGTGTTATATACCAAAAACGCAGAATTTTACGTACTAAAACATACATAAATTTAATAAAAATCGTTAGAGCCGTTTTGTCAGAAATCGCCAAAATATAAGCTAAAAAACCTTATTTCACCTGTAAAATGTTACCTGAGTACTTTAGAAAAAAAGTTTGAAGGTATGTCAAAAAGCCCTTAAACTCACCTTTCCAATGATATATAGGACATATCTGTATTTTAGCGGGAAATAGCGTTTTCCCGCTAAACTAGCGGGAAATTCAAAAAGTCGTAGAACAAACATTTCTATATTTTTGAAAAGAAACAAATCCTCATCATTACATCTAAGCTATTTTAGCGCTTTGATACGCGCAAACGAACCGACAAACAAACTGACTTTTCATCTCATTTTGAGAAGTCCACTAAAAATTTTAAATTTTATTATCTTTCGAACCAGTTATCGGATTTGGGTGATCGGGGTATCAATCGACGCGTATTTTTGATTAGAATTTTTTAAAAATAAAAAATTTTTCAAAAAGGCCCCAACGGCCCCATTAGCTGCGATCGTTTAAATTTTTCCCCTCCCACTTACACCCCCGTATCTTATGAACCAGGTGAGTTACAAAAAGTTTTAGTATGCCATTTTGTAAGTTAGGACTCAACCTTTCGATCGGTATATAACTCGATCTGATCGGACAGTCGTAGCAAATTTTCCAAATTAGCTGTATATATTGCTAGTCGCCTTTCGCACCCTTCGTGCTGCTTTCGTCACTAGAGCGAACTGCCGTTCGCAGTGATTATTATATTGTCATTATCGTCTATTTTTATTTTTATACCCGTTACTTATAAAAAATAAGTATAAGGGTATATTGTGTTCGTTGTAATGTATGTAACAGGGAGAAGGAGGCGTCTCCGACCCTATAAAGTATATATGTTCTTGATCAGCATCAACAGCCGAGTCGATATAGCCATGTGAGTCTGTCCGTCTGTCCGTATGAACAAAAGGATCTCAGAGACTATAAGAGATAGAGTAACCAAATTTGGCACACAGATTTCTATATACCCAACGCAGATCAAGTTTGTTTCAAATTTTGGACACGCCCCCCTCCGCCCACGCAAATCGCGAAAAACCGTTCGTTGGTCTGTATAAACAAAGGAATCTCAGAGACTATAAGAGATAAAGTAACCAAATTTGGCACACAGATTTCTATATACCTCACGCAGATCAAGTTTGTTTCAAATTTAAGCCATTATTATTATTTATTATCCCACTGAATCGCAACACGATCGGACAAGTAGAACAGCAGTTATTGTCTGAAAATGATTCTTTAAGCAATCATGGCAACACATGCCCACTAGAGTATGCAATAGATTTTGTATTGTTAGAAAATTTTCTTTAAAGTACTTTTATATGTAGTGAAATAAGTAACGGGTATCTTATAGTCGGGATCTCGACTATAGCCTTTCCCACTTGTTTTTTTTTTTTTTTTATTTATTTATTTATTAATGCTCGACTAAAAGCAGTCGGCAAAGAAAAAATTATTAAATATAAAAATTAAGATTACAATTTAAAATAAAATTACTATTAAATATAAATATAAGAAATATACTGTAAAGAAAAAATTAAAATTAGCATTATATCTGGGGTAAGCAAAAATTAATAATTTAAAATGATCCATAGCAAAGACAAAAGATTTAGTTATGAATAAATGTATAATAGGAATTTTAAATCAAGTCTCTACTAAATGTAGATACTCAAAAACACATAAAGCATTTGAAATAAAACACATAGAACCTAATATAATGTTAACTTGGAACCTACCTAAAACCACTTTAAATCAAAATTGCTTGAATAGAGAAATAATAATAAGAGTAATAATATAATAAAAGCATTCAATTGTTCAATTCAATTAGTAAAAATATTAATGACAAGTACCATGCTAGATTACACACAAACCATTTATGTAAACAATAATGTAACGAAACTAGAACCACTTTCCTATATCAAAGCAAAAGAAATTGTACAAGAAGAAACAAAACATTATAATACATTTCAAATTATAACTTTAACAACACTTATAATTATTGTAATCACTCTAATATTATGCTTTAGCTATAAATATAAGAACATACCACATAAAATAATTGTCAAATTTAAGAAACAAACAGAAACAACCCCACAATCAAATATTGTAAACTTAAATCCAATATTAAACCAAAATGAAAATATTGTAATTGATTCTGAACCAACATTATATCCTAAGATAAACGCCTGAGGACAGGCTAATTTTTTATTGATGGGGAAGTAACATATTCACAATAACACATAAGCACTTACACACTTATATTTCTTATCGTAATCATGTAATCGAACACCACTGGTGAAAATAACAAATCGGGCGCTCCCACGCTTATATATACATTGCGGTCAAGCATGGGAACAATGCTGACTCGGCTATTTAAGCGGTCGCCGTTATCAAGAGCGATCATATTTCGGCCGCACTTGAAATGTGCTGAAGGCACTGACGTTAGGCCGCGCTGCGACAAAGTCGTCGCTAAGTGTATTTTGTATTGACATAACAACAAAGTGTTGCTGCCTTAGTTATGCTTAGGCAGGCAAAGTGTTGCTGCCCAATATATATGTAATATTCTTTAATATACATATGTGTACATGCTACATCTCCCTCCTTTTAAAAATTAACGTAATTGGATGTAGTTACTTTAATTCTTATTATTATTTTTTTTAAATTTTTATGTATTTTTTTGATTGTTGTTTTAATATTATTTTTATATCTAGTAGATGTAAATATGTATATGAGAAAAAAAAATATTTGTCTCTTTTTTTTTTTAAATTGTTTCTTATTTAAATTCTGTTTTTCTTTTATTATTGTCATTGCCCCCACAAATCGCGAAAAGCTACCACACCCACAGTTTTTAAGATAATATAGTTTTTCTTGTAGTCACTGATATCTATTATTATTATTTATTATCCCACTGAATCGCAACACGATCGGACAAGTAGAACAGCAGTTATTGTCTGAAAATGATTCTTTAAGCAATCATGGCAACACATGCCCACTAGAGTATGCAATAGATTTTGTATTGTTAGAAAATTTTCTTTAAAGTACTTTTATATGTAGTGAAATAAGTAACGGGTATCTTATAGTCGGGATCTCGACTATAGCCTTTCCCACTTGTTTTTTTTTTTTTTTTATTTATTTATTTATTAATGCTCGACTAAAAGCAGTCGGCAAAGAAAAAATTATTAAATATAAAAATTAAGATTACAATTTAAAATAAAATTACTATTAAATATAAATATAAGAAATATACTGTAAAGAAAAAATTAAAATTAGCATTATATCTGGGGTAAGCAAAAATTAATAATTTAAAATGATCCAACATTTGTTGTAAGGATTGGGGAAAACCCAGAAAAACCCAATCAGATCAATAAATATTAGTGTTGTTGTTAGTGATTGATTGGTTTTAAAAATAATATAACATGTTATTAGTATTAGTAAGGTTAGTAATTTAACGATTTAAAATATTGGAAAAGTGCGGATTTTAGGGAAGGGATAGGGAGAGAGAGTTCTGAGTAGAAAACGTGAAAGAGGCTATTATAATTAGAGCATAAAACCCGGAACGAACCGTGGGAAGCGTAATCAGTTGTGCATGTAGGTAAAAATAAAGGCCTGTAATTCCTAGTAGACCTGCGGGGGACCGAAAATCTGAGGCGGCCCAAAAGGGGACTAGAATCAATGTCGCCATTAATTAATTTGTGAAGAAAAACCACATTAAGAGTTTTCCTACGATTAATTAAAGACGGAAGGTCAATAAGACGAAGCCTATGGGAGTACGGTGGTAAACGCCGGTTGGGATCCCAGTTAAAACCACGTAAGGCGAAAAGCAAGAATTGCTTTTGAACTGATTCAATTCGATTCTGATTTATTTGATACTGTGGGCACCAAATGCACGAACAGTATTCAAGGATGGGACGGACTAAAGAGACGTAAAGGAGTTTAGTGGTGAAAGGATCATTGAATTCTTTCGACCAACGTTTAATGAAACCAAGTACTCCTTTGGCATCATTAACTATAGTGGAGATGTGCAAATTGAAGCATAATTTGCAGTCAAATAAAACTCCAAGATCCTTTACAGTTTTTATACGTTGCAAAGGGATATTGTCAATCGTATAAGAACCTAAGTAGGGCCTAGAACGACTAAATGTCATAAACATACACTTCGAACAATTGAGATGCAACTTATTGGCCGAACACCATAGTTGCATAGTGTTCAAATCATCTTGCAGACGATTGTGAAACAGGGGATCAGTGTATGAAAAAATAAGCTTAACATCATCTGCATACATTAAAATATAAGAATGGGACAGAATAGTGGGTAGATCGTTAATGAACAGTGTAAAAAATAAAGGTCCTAAGTGACTACCTTGAGGTACACCAGAAGTTACACGAACCGAACTCGAAATGGTTGACCTAAGAAGCACTTTTTGGGTTCTACCTTTTAAATAAGTGGAAACCCAACGTATAAAGGCGGGAGGGAAACCTATGCAGTTAAGTTTGTAAAGTAAGAGGTCATGGTTCACAGAGTCAAAGGCCTTACTGAAGTCAGTGTAGATGACATCAGTTTGCTTTTTCTCTGAAAATGCATCATTTACCAGGGAGGTAAATTCAAGCAAGTTGGTCGTAGTAGACCGACCCTTAATAATGCCGTGTTGTGCAGGGGAAATTATCGATTTACAGAGATGCTGCAAAGAAGAAACAAGGATTTTTTCAAATAATTTAGGAATGGCTGATAGCTTTGCAATGCCTCTGTAATTAGAAATATCAGACTTACCGCCTTTTTTGTGGAGGGGAATGATATAAGAATCTTTCCAAAGATATGGAAAGATTGAAGTTTCAAGGGATAGATTAAAAAGCTTATGCAACGGAGCAGCTAAAGAAGAACAGCATTCCTTAAGTAGACAACTAGGAATGTTGTCTGGCCCAGGAACGAAAGAAGATTTTAAAGAGCTAATAGAAGAGATTACATTGTTATAGGAAATAGAGGGTGCAAACATAGTGTTAGATTGAAAAATAGAATAAGGATAAGATGAGTTGGAAGTGGAGATTGGAGAGTAGGTGGATTGAAAAAAGTTAGCAAATAGTTCAGCGGCTGCAGAGTCGTTGCCAGCAATATCTGTCCCAAGAAAAAAAGAGGAAGGTAAACTGGAGGATTTACGCTTCAAGTTAACAAATTTATAAAATTGTTTAGGGTCACGGGAAAACTGTCTTTTGCAACGAGTTAGATAGTTCTTGTAGCATATCGAGTTTAAATTGGCAAAGTCCGACTTGGCCACTGTATACTTAGACCAGTCGAGACTTAAACCTGACTTCTTATATTTTTTAAAATATTTAGATTTAATATTCTTTAAATAAGAAAGTCTAGGTGTAAACCAAGGAGGCTTTATAGAACCAGACGATGGAATATAATTTGGAATGCACACATCTAAGAGTGCATTTAGGGTCTCATAGAAAGAACTAAGAGCATTATCGATGTCAGTCGCTTTTTCTAAAAAGCTCCAGTCGGTAGCAAGGATAAGTTCATTAAGCAATGAATAATTTCCCTTGCGAAAACAACGACGAGGTGATTGCTGACATAATAAAGGTTGACTAAAAGGTTTAGAGATTGAGATAGAAATTTCTATAGTAGGATGATGTAAGTCTTCAGGGATACTTACTGGGGATGACCTAGAGACGGCAGTATTTGCGAAGTCATTAATAAAAACTAGATCGAGAATTCGATCATTATGATTTCTTATTGAGTTCATTTGAAACAACGAGAGATCAAGCATGTTATCTAAGAAAATATCTTGATTTAAGGGAATAAGGTAATTTGTGCTACTAAAAAGTGACCAAGAAATTTTAGGCAAATTAAAATCACCTAGCACAATAAATAAGTCGTTATCTTTAACTTTATGGTTA